>RDSH01000239.1:0-11502 GCA_009428295.1 Tilletia walkeri
GACCCCTCGTCAAATGTCTTTTTTCACCGAGATCAGCATGTAACTCCGAAGTCTCAGACTCAGACCTGGGTCAGAAATGTAAAAGCGCGGAGGCGCGGAACTCCGCCGGATGTAGGCGGACGGAGGAACCTCCGCCAGGACATTCCGTACCGCCTCCGCGGAGGGAATGTCCGGCGCTTGACAAAGATATGGCGGAGTTTTGTCGTGACGGATGACCGACGGCGGGGACGACTGTCTTGGGCGAGCGGAATGTTCCGTTCCATATATGGGGCGGAGTTTTCGCGGAGGTGGGCGGACGGAGGAAAACTCCGGCGGAGTTCCTCCGCGCCCTTCCTTAGTGCTGTCGTCGCTGTCTTCCACATCGATTGCGGTCTCGTTGAGCTCGATGGCGTCCATTAGAAATGGGGAAGGAGCGAAGCCAGATCTGCGAGCTGGATCAAGCTGATTTCGATCCTCGGCAAGGTGTATGGTTCGCCTTCGTGCCGGTATCTTGCGCGGAGGACCAATGCCTATCGTACATCTGGTGTAGCAGTAACAGAGGACAATGCGGTCCCGAGTGCGACGGCCGCTGTTGCTAGACATGACACTGACAAAGGGAAAAGATGATCAAGTCAGTGCACTGTGCAAGCTGTGGAATGAGGCAGTCGACGATGGACTCACCGCTTGCCAGTGCGGAACAGGAGATGCTGCAGTGCGGTGCAGTGCGGCGAGCTGCGCGTTGCGTGATGGCGTGGTCTGGTTGATTTGTTGCGTTGCTATCGTCTGTGTGAGAGAAGGAGACGGGAGGCCGGGAGCAGGCGCCAGGCGAGCAGGCTCACAACCGTGAAAAGGTCCGCCATTTTCGCAAAAGGGATGGTGCAGCGTTTGAACAGTGTATCGGTAGCGTATTGTGAGCCAGGATTGCAACGAGAAGAGGGAGAACAGTGGGGAATCCGGTTGACGGTGGGTGGACAGCGTATGGACAGCGCACGGGTTCCGATTGAAATCTCGCGGAACTTTTGGTTTTACAAGTCGAGCTTTCTGAAAATTCCGGTTGATATGGCCGAGTATCAGCAGCGTATCGTCCGCGTGTTGATACGCGGTTCACGCGCGGTGCCCATTTCGCCAGGTCTCAGCAGCGTCTCAACAGCGTGTGCGTGTATCAGCAGAGTATCTACAGCTTCTCATTTTTTACTGAGTCTGCTGGGGATCATTGGAAAGTGACTTTTCTAGGGTCCCTGAGTCACTGATCTGGTCACCGGAGTGATAACCATCGATTGCGGAAAAGAATGATATATCTAAGATATATTCCAAATTCGCATCTCGCGGTCCAAAACTGGCCGAAGACAGTATTTTAAGCACTTTTCGACAGCTCACTCAAGGACAGCTGCTACAAGCTTGATCAAGGATGCTCACATTTGTAAACCACACCATTTTTTGAGCGCTATCAAATACGTTCCCGGAGTACGGAGCTCCCCCAGAGTATCCGGGCTCCGTAGCTGGGGAGGACGCAGCGAGCTTTTGGAAACGCCTTTGATTTTGACCCGGAGCCGGAGTAACCTTGTGACGAGCAGCGCAAAATCCCGGGAGCGCGGAGTAATCTCATCATGATAAAAACTGTCCCCGAAATTCCGCGGAGCAACCTCGGAGCTCATTTTCAGTCACGTGATGTCAAACAAATGGAAAAGCCACCTTTTGACGGCCGAAAAAAGGGAAAAGGGGTCCGTGCGTCTCCGGATTTGTGGTACTTCATCGTCTCAGTACTTTTTTAGGGCCGTGAGAATGGTTCACATGATGATCTTATGCTCCGCAAGGCGCAAGGTCAAGTTTCTTCCCCCACAAGAGGTCTTTCACGATCTCAGACTGATGATTTTCAAACCCCGGAATTGCGCGGAATTCCGTACTCCGGGGCCCCGGAACTCGGAGCACCTTTTCCCGGTCAGACCAATTCCGGAGTACGGTCAAATAATACCAAGCTACAACATGCCATCACTCCGAGCGAGATGAAAGGAAGACATCGATTACCCCTGTATGCTAATGACAGTAGACAATGACATATAATGCCTTTGTTTCGATTGTGCCGTGTGGCTGAATGGCCGCGACTTAAGGTGCTGTTGAGTACAGAGGGGGTTGGAAACGCAAACGCAGTCTTTTGATCTTCTGATCCAGCCAAATGGCCACCTCTAGTCCTCTACACCGCCGAGCGGGATGAAATCCCTCTTGTTCCAAAGGTCGAAAACTGTTTGCATAGGACCAACGCGCTTCTTTTAGTCCTCCGAGTACTTTTCCTCGAGCCTGACAATCGAATCCAGAGTATCTTGAAATGAGAAGGGTTCAGCTTGGTCCAAAGCCTGTTGTACTGTGGACGAGCCGACAGTCATCCGGATGGAAAACGTACGCGCGGGAGCAAAGACCGCAAGCCCCTGCGCGGTGTCCCGATCGAGCACCTCGGGCCGCCCCCGTGCCAAGTTCTTCGACTTCATGATCTTCCATTTTATCTGTTGCAGGATGATATGAAGCTGGAGCTTGCTCCTTAGACTTGGTGGCTCCCACCATTGATCTACAGCAGTGCCAGCCTCACGCGTCAGCTGCGCAAGTTGTCTGGACGTACGTGCGAGAGCTTTCCGTGTGCGGTAGTTCAGGCAGCCCCAGATTATCCTCAACAGCTCGTAAGGTAGGTCTGTGAGCCCAACAGTCGCTGTTACAGTTGAAGCTGGCGAAGAGACCACAGGACCGAGGCGCTCTTCTGCTGTGTCACCTCGATCGATGTGTGCGGCAGGTTCCATGGGGGTTCCTGTGGACGGTGAAGACATACGAGTTTGATATGCGACAGCAACCGAGTCCCTTTCGATTCTTCTGGACGGACCATAATTTGCACTTTGGAGCAGTCGAGCATGTTGCTGTTACCGCAGTCGAGCCCAACGGACCTATTGTTGCCGCAGTAGTCGGAGGTATTGCTGTTACAGCAGTCGAATCCGTTGCTGTGACAACTGACAGCACTTGGTCGGGAGCAAAAGCGTTTTCTTTGCACATGTTCTATGTTCCAATCGGGACGTCTCTTGTAGCTGGGGGCTTCATATGTGCTGACTGAGCCGCTGCCTGGCGTCGCTGCCTGATGATGCGTGCTTCTGTCTTCAACGCCTGTGGGTGTGGACGCAGACACTTGCGCCGTCGTCAGGTGAAATCGAGAAGGTATCAGGTATCGATTAGCGCAGGAGGAACGAGTGCACAAATGCTCTTGAAATAATTGCATTGGTGCCGGGTAAAGTTCTTCAGTGGGAGCAGTGCGTACATACTTGCCTGGAAAGCATCGAAGCCGGGATGCAAATACAAAGGCGGAGGAGTTCCATTCGCATGCCGTCGCAGACGAACGGAGGTTGGTCGCTGACAGCTTTACGAGGCTCCACAAGTCCACAGTCACGCCGCCTGAGTGTTTGAACTTTGATTTGCATGATAAAGGAGAGATGGTGTGTTTTGGAAGTCCGGTTCGTCACAGCAGTCTGGATGTGGAATACGCATGAAAAAGAGAATAAGTTATGGATGAACGAGTGAACCAAGTGACAATTCTTTCATCCTAACACCTCATGCCGTTCATCCTCCGGCCACATCCCGCGCGATCAGCAAAAATACGTTGGATGAACGAGTGCGCGGATTGGCGAAAGAAGGTGCGCAATTAGATCAGTCAATCAGTAGATGTACTCTCAACCATGATCCAACCTCAAGTAAGGATTAGCACGAAGTAAGCCTCGCAGCGGCTTCCCCAGAGCGTTTCGGCGGAGCCGGGAGTACGGAGTGGAAATAGAGGCTGAGTCTATGAGTGTATTTTGAGGGCTCGACGAGACCTCACGGCGTTTCTTTAGCGTTCTGAGTGTGTAAATGATTCGGCCGGTGTGGTTGATATACTCCGATGTGACGTTGACCGGCAATGCGGGCTCATCACTCTTCGATTGAGTCGATGGCGCGGAGAGGAGGTTGTTCTTACTTCTTGGCAAATAGGTGCTGTTGTCCTGTTGAGGTCTCGAAAGTCGAAGTCGACTATGGAGCTGCTGATCGAGTTTACACTCTTCTATAGACCTCGCATAGTTCGAACGGGGCTGCATGGCTTCGAGACCAAATTGCAGTCGGTCTTGCAGCTCGTCGCTCGAGGCACCCTCGGACGTTTTGGCTGTCCCAACAGAGGCAGTCAAATGCTGCTTTCTGACCCCACTGAATGTCAACGTCGTTGCATTCAACCAGATGGTCCTCTATAGCCTTCCAGGACAGATTCGTAAGCTTCATTCTTTGTCTCGATGATATCCGTCGTGAACCCATTCTCTAACCTTTTAGCCCTTTGCAGGATACGAATACGCGACAGATGCAATCGAAGGGTTATTTTAATCGACTTCAACACTTTTGGAAACATTAGACTTTGACTTGTACTTTTGAAATCCAAAAATCTTGAACTTTTAGTCCATGCCGAGTACTGTGAAGGCCCACGATGCACTGAAGAGACCGCGGCGGGCAAATGATTATGCCCAAGCTTTTCGGGCCGACCATCATGAGTTCCCGCCGTAACTCCTGGACCGAGTCGACTGGCTGAAGCACTTGCCCACTGCCAGACATGAGCTCGGCAGAAGTGCCAGAGCGTATGCAAGGGCAAGTGTACACTACAAGGTTGAGCACGGAGTGCCCCGGAGTGCTCCGTACTCCGCTAGAAATTTACCAGCCGAATTCTTTCTCCGCACTCCGAGTAAGTTTTACCGCTTTTGAAAATCTCCCTCCGTACTCCGGGAAACGTCTCAGGCGTTCTGAAACCGCACTCCGTACTCCGGTAAAACTCCACCGGTTCCGCAGATCTGGCCTCGCGCTCCGTACAAATTACAATGTACTAGACGGCTCCCATGACTACATACCTCACATGTCACGCACTCTTTCCGGCCGCAGATTTATGTAAGGTTGTCCCCGGAGTTACGCGGAGGGCTCCGCCTCCGCGTTTCAAAATCCCGCCGAAATTTTCATTTTCCAGAGCGAGCTCCGCCTCCGTCAAATACTAGAAAGCGGGGAAAAGGAGCTCCGTGCTCCAACGGAGTTTTGCTTTAATAAATATCATCTGCATTCGCGTGCCGGATACCCTGTCCAACTTTGGCCCTATTCCGTTGTCTTTCCTTCCCTGTAGGTGCCAAATGGCGTGTTTGATCCGTTGGAGAGGGAGGTTGTCTTTGATCGAGGTCGTTGCCCGCTCGCATACATCCTCTCCTCACTTTTCTCGCTGTTTCAAGCCCCTGCAACTTCCGCCGCTCGTGCCTTCGTTATGATTCTTGAGTATGCATACTTGAGAACGACTGCAGCCAGACGACCCTCTGCTTGATCGCGCAGGTCCGAACTTCCGATCAATGCCACGTCGACCGATCCTGCTTCACCTCCTCAAAGAGCCCCGGTCCTCCCGTCATCCGACCCAGAGGCGCCTCCGCGCCAGTTCCAGGTCTCGGTGTCTCCGTAGCTCGTCCTTGCTGCCAACCGCGACGGTCACGTAGGCGATGCAGCTTCTGTAGCCACGGCCTTGGCTGCAACGATCGCCTCAGATTTTGTACAACAGGCGGACGAGTAGGTATCGGCGAACAGTGTGAGTCATCCTCAACACCTGCAGAACAGCCAACCTGAACCGACTCATGATCTTGAGTCGTAGGAGTATCGGTGAACGAAGGGGTTTCTATTCCTTTTTTTCCCCTCCCTTTTCACTACTCCTTCTCTAACATTCTTGCCTGCACTCAATTATGTTGGAGTCAGACTTGATCTCAAGACTTTCATAAATTTGCCGCAAATGGAAAGGACGAAAGGTGCCTCCGCGGAAGCGAATGCACTCATATTGGCCAAAGTTGCTGTTCCTTGCGAATGTTGGGAAGGGAGAAGCAATGACAGAAGAGAAGCAAGGAGTGATCGTTGCTATATGTCGTATCTAGTATGTAAAGGAAAAGCAGAAGGAAATCCAATCCCAGAGCGCAACCAAGCACGACGCGACGCGCGCGACGCGTTTACGCGCTGCACCTGCGTTGTCAGTCTGCGAAGCGCTCTCTTGCTGCTGCGAGTGAAGAGCTGTAATTTTAAAGCGTAAGCATGTGCTATGTAAGCCGAAGGGCGAAGACTGCCTCCTGCCTTGGCCCTTCCGCTCAGAAACCTTTGCAGTTTCAAAAGACGAGTCCACCGCAAGCTGATGACCGCGGTCTGGGGGTCTGGATCGCCATATCAATTAAAGTAACAGCCTGTCGACGGTCCTTCAACAAAGGGGGTTATAGAACCGAAATTCTCCTACGACCATAGCCCATTATCAACATTGCCTTACAAAGTACCTTTTTTTGGAACGTCCGAGCGTTGATCAAGACATCAGCTCTGTCAACGATGTGTGTTGAGGGACCTGAGTTGACCTTGAAAAGAACCAGGTTCGATGAGGAAGAGGCTTAAGAAATGAGGCGGAAGTTGCCCGGACGGAGTTCTTCCGTCCGCCTCACTTCCGCCTCAAGTCCGCCCAAATTCCCGGGCGGAAAATTCCGTCCGCCCAAGACTGTTGCTGCCAGTGGCAGACTTCCGTACCGCCAAACGTCTGTCATGGCTTTGCCAAGCGCGGATCCACACGAAGCCGCAATCTTCGTTCCCTGTTGTGTATTGCTCACTTGAAACCATTTTTTTTGGAGATACAGCTCCAGATTCGGGATCCGCGCCGCCTCGACTGACTTCTTCCCCTCCATTTGCTTCATCTGCTGCTCCATGTTTCGAAGACCGGGGAGCGACCACCATTCCGGGTAGTTTACCTCGTGGATACACCGAGTGCTTCGACGATGATTTGCATCTGTTCGATCTCAGAGTTGCCCCGGAACATGGGTCGCCTGAGGAAAATCACGCTGAAGATGTTCTGGCAGATTGATAACAGAAAGAAGGATCAAATGTTAGGGGGTGGCCCGAGATAGCAAGAGCATGAGACAGAAGAGTAGGAAGAATCTCACCCAAGGCTTCACAATTCCACATGTCTACCGCAGGACCATAGTTCTTCATTCCGGCCAGAAGCTCCGGCGGACGGTACTACCCCTGAGGTTGTCCCCGGAACTGGCACGGAGCTCGGGCTTTGCGGACTCCGGCGGCGCGCGGAGCCCATTTTTTGAAAACTTTTGATTTTCCAAACAGACGGACAGCGAGATTTGTGCGCAGCGCGGAGCCCGATGATGACGTTTTTGTTTGAAAAATACGCGGACAGCGGAGCGCGGAGTCGGTAAAATGTTATCAGAATTTTAACGGAACTTCCGCGAAATTCCGACGGAGCTATGAGATCACGTGACAGTCAAAGAGAAGGATCACGTGACCGCATTTCGAGTGCGCTCCGCCGGAATTCCGTTACGATTGCGTGGAATCATGCGGAAATCTGGTAAAATGAGCAGCTTTAAAACAGTGCTTTCAAAGCTTCCAAGAGGTACTCTGATCGCAACAGAAACGATGTGAGGCACTAGCGATGTCGTTACACTCAAGTTAGAGTTGTCAGGGAAGTGATTCATATCACGACTGAGCTCCGCGGAAGTTCCGCGGAATTCCGGGCTCCGCACATGCGGAGGACAAAGGAGCAATCTTGAAACCAACAAAAATTACGCGGAGCGCGGAGTTGGCATTACGAACTTTGAAAATTCCGTCGGAGCACGGCGCTCCTTTTTTCCCGTTTTGCAGTATTTGACGGAGGCGGAGCTCGCTCTGGAAAATCAAAATTCCGGCGGGATCCGAAACGCGGAGGCGGAGCCCTCCGCGTCACTCCAGGAACAATCTTAACCACCGCGTAACCACCAGACTCGTATAATTGCCCCGATTTGAACCGTGGCGTTTTCCTTTGACCTTCCATGCTGGCCGATGCTCCTCGTGAACAGGGTCCGTTAGAGGGGTAGAAGACGCTTTGCTCGTCTCGCCGCATTTGTTCGCATCGCTGGAAGGCCTGGAAAGTTTGAAATCGGCAATCAGAAGGTATCCTTCGTTGTTGACAATCAGGTTGGCCGGTTTGAGGTCTCGGTGTAATATACAATTCTGAGCGGATCAGGAGGGGCGAGACATTGATGTTAGTCAAATTGCACGTTCTCGATGATAGAGAGAGACTTACCTTATGGAGGTATAGCATTCCTTTGAGGAGCTGCTTCATATACGACTTGATCTGGCTCAATGAAAATTGGTTCTTGAGCAGGCCGCTCAGGTCATGTTCCATGTAAGGCTCGACTAGTAAGAGTGTTCCCCGCACTGGACCAGGCTCGTAAACGATTTCTGTTATCGAAATGATGGAGAGGTGTCGAACCAATCTAAGCAACTTGATCTCTCGGATGGTCGTGATCGATAGCCCTTCTTTTTCGTGGAGCACGGGAACTTTCTGCAGCGCTACTTCTCGGCCGTTGCGCTTGTCATATTCATGCTGGACAGAACCAAACGTTCCTCTACCGACTTGCTCTAAGCCTCTAAGAGCTCATAGTCGGACAATGCGGAGCAGCCGATCCACGTGATCTGACTTGGATCCCCGTTTTGAGCTTCCCGAATCCCGACTGCGCTTCGTAGCGGCTTGAAGAGGGGCAAACATCGAGGCTGCCGGTGCTTGTGCGCGTATGAATGATGTTGACCTGGCTGCTAGTGCCGCTGTCGCGCGGTTGGGTGCCGCTGGGGCCGCTATTGGTGTCGCTGCTATGTGGAAAAGCCGTGCAGAACCAACAGGTAGCACGGGAGAGGTCAGAGGACGATATTGACGATGAGGACGAGATAGAAGGGGGGATTATAGAGCGGCGGAGTGGAGAATCAGCAGCGCAGAAGCAGAATCCAGAGGTCGAGGACGAGGACCGAGAACGAAAGTGCGCGGGGGGAACCACCAGCGGCACCGAAGGACGAGCGACGAGGTGATTTTTGTTAGCGGTGCGCGGGAGCAAACTCAGCGTACAATGGATCAAATTTCAAACGGACAGCGGCATGAGCTTATAACAGAGACAGTGCGTACTTTCGTTTTTGCGTGATGGGCATACCTCTCTTCGGAATCGTCGTAGTGGTGGTGAGGACCAAAATGATCCTGGAATTCTGTTGGCGACAATATGAATTTTGGCGGTGTTGTCGAGGCGACGTGGAGTATTCACATCGTACAAGATAGTCTCTCGCGTTGAGCCACGGGTAAATAGACTTGGCGTTGTAATCGGAATTTCAAAAAACTGAAATTCCGCTTCCCGCCTAATGCTTCACGAAGCGCGTCCACGAGCACAGTCTGATTCCAAAAGAGGTCATCACATAGTGGAGTGCAACGCGCATCCATCACCAACGCCTCCCACGTGGGAGATCAACACCATCAGCACCACACACGCACAGAGACAAGATGCTAACAACTATATGACAGATGTTACGGCTAGAGGCATCACGCATCAGGCATCAGATTAGCATAGATCCCGAAGGCATTCCAAGGCGCGCGCATTCAGGCGCAGGCAAGTTCCAGTTATTCGCGTCAGATGCGCAGACGAAGTTCGGCTCCCGAAAGAAACCCGAAATCATGCTTGAAGTGCCGGAATATATCCAAATGAGTTTCCCGGACCCCGGTTCAAGAAATTCTGAGGTTCTTCCGTGACCATCCTTAATACATAAGGGGTATTCAGAAATTCAGAACTACCTCTTTCTGACCGAGCTGGAGGAGGAAAGTCTGGAGCTCTATTAGTGAAACCCTCCAGAGTTCTTCCAGAGCCAAAATCGCGCGAGTAGAAACCTCTTCTGTCCAGAGTTCGTCCCTTTGCCATGCACATAAAATCGTCCTCTCCCTACACCAACACACAACTCAACGACATCTCAACCTTTGCTCTCTAATGAAATCACAGTATCTTCTCGATAGGTAGCTCTACTTGACCTGCCTTTGGTC
This sequence comes from Tilletia walkeri, assembly GCA_009428295.1. Lineage (NCBI taxonomy): Eukaryota > Fungi > Basidiomycota > Exobasidiomycetes > Tilletiales > Tilletiaceae > Tilletia > Tilletia walkeri. Next base: position 9,857 of record RDSH01000239.1, read on the forward strand.
TTAGAATACTTGATCAACTCAATTTTGCAGTACTTCCAGTAGAACGGCTCATAAGACCTTTTGCTCGAACGTTTTCGTCGATTTTCGTTGATTTTAGGGGTCATTTCTCTGCTTCTCTCACCATAGCATCAGAACGACTCAAACAAACGTCATTGATATTTTGCAGGAGACGTAATGCCGCATCTAGAAATCCAGAGCAGGTCTGGGGTCAGCAATTGATGCCGCGGTTGGGTTGCTATCGCAGTACTATCGCGTTGAATCCACGATTTCGAGGTGATGCGCTCTATTAGCGCAAGCAAAAACCATTGAAAGTCTGCGGCAGTGAGGGTCGCGAGGCAGTTCTGCAGCTCAGGCGCTCAGGAGGGTGACTCAAAAAAACAGCTCGCAAATGAAGAGTTCTGGAACTGCCGTAGATAATTTCTGAATACCCCTATATACACAGGGACTTCATTCATTTTACAGTCACTACACAGTAATACACAGTATGTACACTGCAAGACCAGAGTCTGTCTGATAAGTTCCAAGCTACCTTCACCACGGACCATGGTGCATCATAGGAATCATTGGATTGTGGTAAATAGACCAGCCCTTCACTGCCGAAATACCCTATTCTTTTTGCACAAATACCTACACTCACTGGTACACATCACACACTTTTTGCGGCCGCACATTTCTGTGCGGTCGGCTTGTTCCTCGTGAGGTTGAAGATTAGAGTGATTCAATCACTGCCTCTTCATCGCTCCATCATACAATTGATCAGCCGGAACGAAAATCGAAATGAATGAGTCAACCGTTGAATGAGTAATGACCGAGTCGCGAGGTCGATGCTCGCATCTTTGCCCTTCGCGGTACGATTCGGGCAGACGGATTAAGCCGAAGCAGGTGAAGATTCGGCCTCAGCTTCAGGATTCGGGCAGGCCTGCGCAGCGTCGGTGCCAAAACCCGTACATGCAGAAGTGAATGCAACGGAGGACAATCTGCAGACGCCGGAAATCAGTGAAGTGTCAGCATTTTTGCAAACAGAAAAACATGAGACGCTTTAAGCCTCAGGAAACGAGTACAATCCTGAAATTATCGTCGGCTTGCCCCCCGCACTTACATATCCTCTCCCTGCCCGTCTTTACGGGGGGATGACGCGTTTCAGGCCTCTTGAAGGTCTTTCTTCAGCGTTTCGACTGTCTCCTCCAACTCAGCGATCTTTGTACTCCTTCTCGTCCACCCTGACACAGAATGTAGATTGGGAATGAAGGGATGGTCAGACGGTGATCCGATTGGATATGACTATATGAGCGCCGGCAATGAGGCTCACGTGCGTAGCAATGCTTCTCGGTGTCGAGGGCATTTTTTTGCCACTTGTGACTCGAGAGCAACGATTTGCTTCAAGGTTTGGGTCGGATCGTCGTGAGCGATGGACCTGAGCAGTTCTGCAGCGATGGCGTCGAACGGGCGCAGCGCCAAGAGAAGCTTGCCCACAGCGCGGGTGGATTTGATGAGGTCGTACGTTTGAGCGTAGATGCGTCATGCGAGCGACCTTGTGCCGAAGAATTGGCGCTCTTCTTCGGAGCGCACTGGGAAAGAAGAGCTATGGTGATCAGCGCAGATGACAAAACGCCGCTACCGGGTGGGGGGGGGGGGGGGGGGGGGGG
>RDSH01000239.1:11526-24844 GCA_009428295.1 Tilletia walkeri
GGGTGCAAATAGAAGACGAGGGGTGAAAGAGGTGTGAGCAAGGTCCAAGTGTCAGATAGTCAGGAGTGTGTGTGGTGATCTGTGTTCTGCTTTGGCCCCCACCAGTACTTCACTTTCTCTCGCACTCACGAGCTCACATAGGAATTCAGTGTCTAATTGTTGATTAGAGCGTGCGGCCCTGTGGGCCGCACTTCTACCTTTATCCATCTGATTGATTAACATCGCATGGACACCCCTCTCAATGGGCATTGATTTCATCTTCCCAAGGCAGCGGGTCCAAGATCTCTGGGCACCTTTGATGGATAGGTGCTGCTTCAAGAAGAGATGAGGGACGGTGGTCGCCCTGTCCGACCGTTGCCATGACATCAAGAGCGGCCGCGAGCTCTCAACGACCCTAGCTCCTGCCCAGAAAAATCCTGGCACGTAGTGCAAATCTTTTCAACTCATTCTCGCATTGTTTATGTTTTCTTTTTGGACACCACCTGCTCTTCACGGTCTTCTCTTCTCTTTTACATACCTTTCCCCTCAAGCCAGTGTAGCCATGTCATCTACATCTTTTGCTCCAACCACTTTGGCCCCCCGGTGATCATTTGCCTCATCCGCCCCTTATGCTGGCGAGAGCCGGGGCCTGGGGGCCGGACCGCGGGAGGCGGAAAGGAAGGAAGTTCTAACCGCAGGCCAACATCACATCACACACACTCCCAGCAACGTCGGACAATCACCTCAAAGACACATTACCCTATACAATCAATCAATCTCTCCTACCAATTCTGCCAGACGACAAAAGTTCAAAGGGGGCACCACCAATCTGACCAATTCTGCTTCCACAACTACTGCGAGCTGTCGCCCGAGTCCTGACCATCGCAGAAGCGCTGTAGACAGTAGAACTGCACTGTCTCTGGAGACGTCCAGGTCAACAGAATTGTCAAGCAGCCCGCAAACTGCTATCATACAGTAGACATAGAGGTAGGCTCATGGAACATATCACGATACGCTACCAAGCACAAGCTCACATTTCACTTCTCACACATATCCTACGCACAGTTGGCAATGGAGTCGACAGCCGAACTGACGCAAGCATCCTATACAGCGTTCAGCGTTAGTAACTGCACCCTACCCCTGCCCATGCACATCACCGGTAAGTACTCACAAACACATTAATGGGTCACAACACCATCCTCAGAACCGCAGACCACACTCGACATATAAACGCTTTTCAGGGACCTTTGCTTGAAAATCATTTTTAAAAATAGATCAAATGTTGATTCTGGAAACCATGAGTTTGAAAAAAAACCCATGACTAGAAGAACGAATAATAGAGATGCAAACATGTTACATGAATAAAGAATCCATGCGGGCCGACAAATCTTTGTCTTTGAAAGCTATGTAGCTACAGTAGTAGCATTTTGTGTTCCGCTGTTCCACACCACCCCTCAATGCTTCATACCCCATAGAGCCCTCGTCTGTCGATGCAGAATTATTTTCGTGTTGCTGTAGAGAAGGAGCAGAACTGTTTATCCCGCTTGTGGACGGTGCTGTTGCTTGGCGTGGTTCGGGATTGGAAGTTCGTGGGCGGTTCGGCAGGCCAATCATCGATCATTCGAAGACGAGAGGAACCGCGTGGTCTTCGTTTCTTTCATCAGCGACGACAGAGACAAGTTCGAATCAATTCCTTCCAAGAGCTTCGACAGATGTTCCACGTACTTTCCGTGGGCGTACTGCGCGACCTTGCCGGTGGAATTGCCCTTGCCTGTCTCACAGAGACGGCATTCAGCGGAAACATTTCACCCAACTCTGACATCGAGTGAGTAGTTTCAAGAGACAGTCAACGCATGGCGGAATGCTGATCACCATTCGTCTCTTCAGTATATTTGTGCATGGGCTTGATGCAGTCGGCGCCACTGCCAAGGTCAAGGAGATCGAATCGACAATGCGCCGCAACCTCATCGATTTTGAGGATCACTACCAGGTCGAACGATCGGTCTCCGCAATCTCTTTCGTTCCGAAGGAATCAACCTCACAATTCCGCAAGATTCAAGTCATTCTACGTCTCCACAAGAACCCAGGGGAGATCTTGGCCAATTTTGACCTGGACCAAGTAGCGATCGGCTACGACGACGAGGAGGTCTGGATGGAGCCGCGAGCCCTTCGCGCTATACTCACCGGCTACTCCTTCGCAAGCACGGAACGCATCAACCGTGCCACCACGGATCGCTTGGGCAAGTGAGTGGATTCATTTACTAAAGAAATGAGCTTATGCACTAATCCATGGCTGACATTTCCTAGATATGCAACTCGAGGATACGGATTCCTTTTGCGTCCTGGAGCCCTATGAAATCTAGAGGACTCGACGATGTTTACGGACCGGATGAGACGATGAGTCGTTTGGCGACGGAGGCTCACGACATGATTGGTAAGCACATCCTCAACCTTCGACACCGCTGTTCGACCGAGCTGTTGGAACACAAGAGCGTCAATGTGGGAACGGTTCTGCGACACGCCCAGCTCTCGAAGACGGGTAGGTGGTTGGACAACTACCAGAACTTCGCAATCTTCGCGGCTATCTGGAATCACGCCGCCACTCACGAACGGACTCTCCAACAGTTCGCTGAACGATTGCTGAAGAAAGATACGACACACTGTGGTCCTGAAGATTTTGACTGTCGCAATCTCAACGTTTTGACCCAAGGTGGGGTCTCAGACCTCGGAGTTACGTACTGATATCGGCGAGAAAAACGCTTGGAGAGGTGTCTCGAGTCTCAAGACTCTCTGAGACCGACGATCACGTGATATGAGACCTGAGAATGCCGTAGTCCGGACGGAGGCGCGAAAGTCGCGGAAGTTCGCCGAGAGCGCGGAATTTCGGCCCTTCCTTAAATTGGAGGCATAGGTACAAGATTGTGACAAAAATACAGGTGATCTAGTGAGCAGCTCGGCGCTGCTTAGTGGTGTGGGAAAGGTCTCCGCAGGTGCGGAAGAACGAAGTATCGATAGGGACAAAGGGAGCATAGTTGGACGAAGACGCGGTTGCTGAGTCAGAAGACTCGATCTGATTTGCCTTTCCCTTCCCTGCTTCAAAGTGTTTCTCCTGTGGGCGTCCACTCTTCTCTGCAGGGTTAGGAGCCTCGATCTCAGCTTGGCTCAGATCGCCTCGGAATACTGGAGCATATACATTATAAGTAGCCCACCACTACTCGATCGTGTAGACGTGTACCAGCCTGCCGCGTATGGGATAACATCCAGCTTCTGAGCGGCAGCGAAGCAGCATACATGCGCGCAAGGCAGCAGCATAACGTTGGGAATGCCGCAGGAGCAGGAGAAAGACCCTTTGAACCCTCCCTGTGCTGACTTTGGCTGGGTCTTCGGGCAGCTTGACCTCTCGGGTCTTGCCCGAGACTGACTTAACGAGCCCGGTTAAACCACTCGCGCTGTTTACGTTCATCCGTCGAGACAGCTCCAATGCGTTGAGTACCACTTCGTACGGGTAGGGCGCAAGAGCCTGCCGTCACTTCGCGGCAAAGCTGGCACGCTTGTAAAAGTGCCCCATTTCGTAATCATAAATTGCCGCTAAGATCTGCAGAGGGGGCAGCTCGTGATGCTGACGAGGTGCAGCATTGGCGATTTCGCTGAGGTTCGATGTAACGTGCTCGAAGCGGCGTCCAGGGAAGGTGTAGCTGGCCCATTGCTTGTGCGGAACCGCTGCGTCGGTAAGGTTGTCTGCGGCTCCGGCCTTGTGATAGCGAAGTGCCGCCGTGCAGTCGTTGAACTTCCAAGCTGATACTTCGAGTGGACCCAAGCGAGCTTCTGTCGCATCTGGTCTAGGTTGCGTCCGAGGTTGCCGATCCGACTGATTGCCTTGTAATACGTGCTCTGGGAGATCTTGTCGTCGCGTTCGTTGCCGTTGTGCCTCTTCTTGTGCCCCTTCAGAAGGGAGGCTTGATAGACGGGATTGTTCTTGATGATCTCGATGTACCTGTAGACATCCTCGCTCGTCCATGGGATCGCCTGCGAGCGCGGCTTGCGAGCGCTGCTGGAGCCATTGTCGGAAGCCTGGGTCCTGGGAGGTCTCTTTCTCCGTAGCGGCGCGAGAGGACGAAGACGGGAGAACGAAGGGGTCCTCGAGCGAGCCGGAAGGAGTACGGGTTGAGCTGCGTGAGGGTTGACCAGAACGGTTCATGATGAAGATGGAAATGAGGGTGAAGTTGCTGTTGTAGAGGATGATGAAGAAAGTGGGAAAAACTCTGCAGAGGGGAGGGGGGGGGGGGGGGGGGGGGAGGAGAATTGAAGGGAAGAGAGAGCTACCTACCCTTTTGAGTCCTCTGTTCTTGCGAGCGAGCCTTCAATAGTGGGCTGTGGCCTGCAGGATAAAGCGACAGCAAGTCAGTAAGACGTTTGGCAACCCCTAATCATTCCATCGAGGTAAGCTCGACAGGCTCCTACCTACCTGCGACGGCGTCAAAGTCCTGAGAGACGATGTCAAGGAGCTGCATGTCGTGAGGTGGTATTCAGACTCGCGTACCAAAAGGCACGCAAAAGCGGTATTTTGGAACACTCGCGGAATGCGAGTCACAAATCGTGATTCAATTGAGGGAAACGCCGAAACACCGAACGACGCCCAACGGTCTGGTATTTGAAACATCACCATTTTGAACAGTGCGAGGAAGAATGTCATCCACGAAACCCCCTACTGAATACTGGCCATGATAAGAAGTCGGAGCTCCCCTTTCCCTGCCAGACGCTCGCTGTGAGGCAGGCAGACATCGCAGAAGCACCGCTGGCTGATGCAGCTGTTGGTTCACCCGGTATCCGTCGAAGTGATCATGTCTCTATCGTCCGCGTCGGGAAAGCTCGAGACAGATAAACTCGATCACTGTCGTTGGCTCCAAAGAGCCATCTGTGGTTGGATTTGGAAATAAGGTTTCTCAGTAGCAGTGTCTAGATGGAACTTAGTATTTACATACTCACCATCTTTAGCCGGTTGCAGAGACTTCTGCGAATTTGTAGGGACTGCAACCTTGTGTGAAACAGAGCCTGTAGGCTGTATGCCAGTCTCATCCATAGTGAGGATAGCTTTAGCGTTCATTTCGTGTTCACGGATTTTTAAGTAGTGTCATTTACTGGCACAGCGCCACTCAACTTCGAAGCTTGTTTTCCGATAACTGACCCGCCGATGACTGACCCGAACGCTGTCCACGCGGCTCCTTCATGGGTTTTGGCCGGTGATCGTGGATGCGTGGTTCATTCGAAAGAAGTGTTGGCCCAAATCACGAAGTTGGGTGACGCTGTGCCACTCAATGACTCTCCTCACAAGTGTTCTGAGGTGTGCTACTGCATGTCACAGGGACCTACCGCACGGGAATTGATTACGGCCGAGAGATCACTTCGAATACATACAGACAGCACGCCTGAGTTACTGAGGCTGGAGAATTAGTCTGTTGTGACACCATTCCAATAAGTCCGCAGTGATTTTGCTGCATAATCAACGTCGTTTTTGTTTCTGTGAGTTGTTGCTAAGTATACAGGGAGACAAGCAGCATTTTGAATTCTGTTTCCCGAAATGACCGGCAGACGTCTGAACGTCTCAGAATCTTGCGCAGCACAGCAATATGCTATTGGATATTGAGATGTTACAAAAAATGACCAAAATTGGCTTCGAGGATCAAATAGCTATTTGGCTGTTTAGTCGTTCTTTCAGCGCTTGTAGCTCAAACATATATTGGCCTTTCAACGGCGGTATGGCGGTCAAAATAAGCAAGAATATGATATCCGAGCACGCTTGTAACTGCGGCCCACCCGGCCAGGGACGCTGAAGAAGAAGAAACCCTGATCTTATGCTTGAGTTGGGACTCCTGGAGATCAGATGAGAATCTGTAATAATAGCAGCTGCGTGAACTTGAAACTGTCAGAGAGCGTTTGTTCGACCACCTTGCTGGCTGGCGCACATCTTTCAGCTTTTCCTTCAATGCCAGTCACCAACAGCACATGTGAAACGTCTTCAACCATCAACCGATTGGCTGTTTTTAGTTTCCGTCTCTGCGCCTGGCCGAGGAAGTGAGAGTTCAGCACACAACAGCGATGAGCAAGTGCAGATTTATCTTGATGAATCAGATGAAAAACTTGTCCATCCTGTGTAACTCCACGGTCTTCTTTGTGCAGATTTTTTCTACGTTGCGGATTGCATAGGATGAGGAACTACAATTCCAGGCAGTTCGCCTGAAAAATGGCTGCTGCCACTTCATTTCCCGGCTTGAGCGCTTCGAGCCCCTGCCGGCGAGCTGCATCAAACTTGCGTACTTTGGCTGATGTGATACATGTGCTGAAGGTCTGACTCACTCTGCGGACAGAAAGGCTCCCGTTGAAGAGAACTGTCCAAGTACTTCCTCGAATTCATCGGTTCTGGCGCTGGCTTCAGACGCAAGGTACAATAATCCAGAATCTGCCTATTTGCAACACCAGCAAAAACGCGGAAAGTATCAGGGCGATGTAAAAACAAATCCAGTCAAACAAGAACGCGCAGTTGGGATGTTTGCTTCTGTAGACAGAATGTTTATGCGCACAAGCCCGTAGGAGGGCTAGTATTATACCAATGATGCTGAGGCCCCGGAATGTCTTTCCTCCCAAATTTGAAATGTGTTGGTCAATTATATTGGCACACTGAAAGAGTTTTGGCGTCTGGAAGACCGAATGGCACTCCGAGGTGCGACTGTCCTGCTGACATAGTTTGAAGGACATCTCAGGCAAATCCGAGCAGATCAGAATGTCCGTGGCAGCGGGAACGAAGATCAGCAGCGCAGCACAGCTGAGTCTCGATGAATTTATACGGCACCGTTCCCAGTTTGCCAACACTGAAAGTCTATGCGCGGCTCAAATGCGCAGCTGTAGTGCTCTTCTACCGCTTAGGTCTTTCAAACTTCACACTGTATGACCACATCACCATACTGTACCACCATCTCCCGAAGACCTGGAGGTCAAGCAGACATCGCAGCTTTCAAGGTACTCTGAATGACGTTCCAGTCCAACCCCTCTGGTACGTTACAGTCCACAGATTGGTAAGCAAATTGCATTCTCCTCATCTGCCGGCTGCTGCTTCAAGGCCTGGGGGATAATACCTGCTGCTGATTCCGTTGATCTGCTCTCCTTTACAGCGCTTGCGTCCTTTCTTTTTATTCGGTCGAAGCAGCTGCGGAGGGCTGGTGGAGACCGCACTACGGGCAAGTGGGGGTGTGATTGCGCAAGTAACGGTTGTCAGGCTGCTACGGGGCAGTTGACTGCTGCTGCTGGGCGTACATAATACTCTCACAAGGCACAAGAAAGGGACAGCAAGTTGTGTATTTCTGCCAGATTTCGACTCGAACATACCCTTTCGTCCAGACAAGGATATTGCTTCAGGTATCAATGTTACGTCTTTCTATCTCCGCAGTGATGACAGTGAGACCGAGAGCGAAGTTGATTCCGACTTCGTAGATAGCGTGTTCTGGATCCTGGGCAGGCTGCGTTAAACTCGACTGAGGTACAGGACAACAACGAGCTGCTTGATCCACATCCATCACTTTCCTCTTTCCGAAGAGCAGCAGTCGACTCAATACGGCTTCGGTTGCCTCTGATTCTATCCCATCCTTCAGCGCCCGTATAGCGCAGTGGTGAGAAGGTTCATGATGCTGGTGACTGCAATCTGCGTCTATTTTGGGGTCGGTAGAGGGCCAGCCGGATTGCTGTTTACCTTCTTTCCCGTTGCACTGGAGCTTCTTCTAGATCTTGACCCTCACATTCCGCGACAGCTCGACACCATTCGTCGATTTCTCGGAATTCTTACCGTGCTTCGCTACTATGCGGTTTTCCAGGGCTGCGAACGACTTGAGCTTAGAACGAGCGGAATCAGCAACTGTCCAAGCTGTCACACCCCTCTTTACGAACGGCCAGGCAAACCAAAAATCATCTTTTTTTATCAGTCTCTGGTCGATTGGTCGGCCTGGCTGCTCAACCAGCCAGGGGTTGAGACTCAGTAAACCCAAATCGAAGGATGCGGCGGTTATAAGGAGGTATAAGGTCGGGAATCAGGGACGTCAGCGGAAATGAGGCGCAAACTGGGGGGCAGAATGTGGGAAATCTGAACTGTAATCGAAAGTCAGCATTACAGTGTAGCATTACAGCCCCAGAATCGCTCCAACGCAGCTCGCAACTTTAACAAATTTCGAAGCCGCCGACCTCGACAAGCTCTCCGATCCTCTGTACACCCACACTCCGCACAGACTTACTTGCTCCAAGTCAGCGAATGCATCCTCTTCCCGCCAGCACCAGCACTCAAATGACCCCTCGACGCCCTACAGCCGCGCGCAGAGTCCGAAATACAAGTGCTACAAGCAAGGCTCGGCAACTATCTTCACTTCCTAAACTTTGAAACTTGGTAATGAAAACGCCAGAGCAACATCACAAGTACGAGCACGAAATACCCGACCAACAGCTTCTTCTCCATCAGCGCTCAGCTTGTCCATACTCCCTTGCTCGGTTCTCGTCTGCCCGGTCATATCTTTTCTGCTTTACTTCAATTCTGTACTATGTCTGTCTGAAGAACACATACCAGCATGATGATGATAACTTTTCTTTGAGCATGAAAGAGACATCAAAGTCAAGCACGAAAAGGAGAAGGAGAAGCTTGGTTGAACCATCGAACCGTCGAAGTGCAAAGCCGCTTGGTGTGATGGGCCATATGTGCTTGAGATCGACGGTCCGGACCGAGTCGCACCGGCGCGCCAGCGCTCCTTTACTTGTTTTCCGTTTGGGTCAAACTCGACATAAGCTGTCGAGAAACCCTTGAGTTTCTTTATATGCTGGGAGGGTTGGACGGGTCGAAGCACACTACATCCTTCAGCCACCAAGATCTCATGTATTCCGCCGGCGTCCCACGGATAGCCTGCCGGGCTGCTTGGCTGCATGCATTACGAACCTGAAGATGTGTAGGGTTCTAAGCTCGAGCCGGAGCCGCTGTAGACGCTGAAGCCACTGAGGACGCGACGATGGACGGAGCTTGAGCCACTGTAGGCGCAACGGACGGCACTGGAGCCACTGTGGGCGCAGAAGGAGCTGGAGTCGCTATCGGCGCGGCGGTGGCAATCGTCGAAGCTGGCTGGTCCAGGCCGGCGTCCTCATTGGAGTCGCCCTCCGAATCGAACACCACCACCTCTGTACCTCGTTGTGACAAGATAATGACAGGAATGTTTTCGGGGAAGCAGTGATACGAATTACGATGGGCCACCTTGCAGTTGGCATGTAGCTGAAACTTCCGTTCGGCCTCAACGTGTGCGTTTCCCAGTTCCGTTGTCCCTCTGCGCGCAGTCAGGTTGTGAGTGGTTCTGGCTTGTGCACACATGAGGCTAAGCATTGATTGCTGACCGACTACCGTTTATTGTCATCCAGAACCTTGCCAAGAATCTCGTCAAGGAGAAGTCGGCGCTCAGCAAGTGTAAGACTTTCATCAAAGGCGCGCAGGCGGCCATCCCACTCGCTGTCGAAACTCGAAAGAAACGATCTTGACGACAGTCGACAACGACATCGACGAGTTCGACGCCTTGCTGTCGGACGACGACGACTCGATGGGAGAAGACTCTGAAAGTCTGAAGAGGGCGAGGACGAAGATGCCCCAAACACCAATCCCCGCCTCCTTACCCACAGTAAAGCCACACTCTCATCTTACAGGAAGGACAAGAGCAGCGGCAGCAGCAGCATGACGCTCCGCTATGAAAACTGCAGTCGAGGCGCTGAGCACGGAGCGCCCTGGCGTGCTCCATACTCCGCGGTCGTAGATCCCGTCACCTATGCGCCCGTCGTTCGGACATTATCCTTGCTCCAGCGCTGAGCGCATCACGGCGTCTCCTATGGTGCTACACAAGTTCGGCAACGACCACTGTACATTGAATTGAAGGAAGACATGCGCAGTGGCACGGGACTCGAGAGTGCAGGCCGCTCCAGCAGTAATCGAGGTCTCGGGGGAGGGGAACATGTGCAACAAGTACTACAAGGACTATGTTGTTCCCCGCCGGAGTGGAGGAGTAATGGCGATCTGGTGTCGGCATGAAATACCAGTCGGCTTTCATTGCCTGCCTTCTGCATAAATATGTGACAATATGTTCTCTGCTGTTTTCACCCGCTGACCCAAACTGGAAGCTCCCAGCAGTCATCGTGTAACTTTGGATGCCAACTTGTCAGCTACGCCATCACTCGAGAGCCAAGTTTCTTCGCCGACGCCCTCTTTGTCGTCGATTAACTCCACCAGAAAGGCCATTCGTCGTGCACTCCTTCTTCCTGGTTCTCGACGTACATGGCCAACGATCTCAACCTCCGACATCACAACAGCAGCGCGGCCAAATGCAGAAACTCCGGCTTAAGTCGTGTCATAAAGTCAGTTTCCTACTAGTCGGCACCTCATGCGATTGCGATCATAAAGCATTTCCTTTCTCTTTGGAGCCGGCGCAAGATTAATGTCCTTCTCAGCCGCAATGTCAAATGTTCTGATTACATAGCTTGTAATTGTGCGATGATACCGGGAGATATATGTCACTTCACACCCCCCTCATCCTCGCCCACGCATCCACTCTCACCGGCTTCCTACCTCACGTCGGCCTACGCCGTGAACATTCGCTTCGACGCCCTTCACAACCACAAGTCGACTTCAGTCTTACGCGCAAGGAGGACTCCGGTCGACCGCAACGCTCGACTTCCATCGCATCTTCGAGCGAGATCTTGAGGTTTTTGCAAATGGCAGCATTGCGAACAATCAGACGCCCGTTCAAGGCCGTTATGCATTTCTGGCACTATCCTAAACAGTGCGATGACCTGCTTTCCGGCAAGTGAACGTCAAGCATCTTCTTCAAAGCTGTCTAAACGGCAATCAAGGGCGAGCTTCGACACAAAACCGACTTTCCGGTTGCCCTGGGTTGGCACGTTGTGTTTGCTTGCATGAATGTGCCCGAAATGAACGGCCCTACGTTGAACGTCTTCGTGGCATTCACAGATTTTAGTGTCTGATTCAGCAAGGATCTGGCCTCTTCACGTTCACAGATACCGCTGTCATATATGGCGACGTGCCACACAAAGTAGTCCAGCGTCTGCCGGCTCGAAGCCGGCCACGGGTCATCGCGCAGGTGCGCCATATGGCGTTTTGGTGATACAGATCCAACGAGATTGCAAATTCTTCCATGGCTGTCGGTGTCAACATCGCCTGTCATCAGTCATGTTATCGCCGCAACCGGACAACCGGTTGGTCAGAACTGGGACAAGGTTGCTCGCATTTACGCGCAAACTACGACCTCATCACGCTGTGGGCAACTTTCTCGCGGCGCTGCGCCCATTCGACGCCATCGCTGCAGAGCTGCTGAGGTCCATCGCTCACGACGATCCGACCCAACCCTGAAGAAAATCGTGGCTCTCGAGTCGCAAGTGGCAGACCTATGCACAAGAAGTGAAGTCATCGAAAAACTCATAGCAGAAGTGAGAAGGCAAAGCAGAGTTCGCACCTGCCGCAAGGCCACCGTTGCTTGCCGACGACACGGACCTTCTATCTCAGGTAAGTGAGCAGCGCGCTTGAAGTTGAAGCTGGTGCGACAATGGCAAGGGAGAGCTCATGTCTACGCTCAGCCGTGTACCTCCTTGAATTTTCCGTCCTGAAAAAGTAGGATCATTTCCGTCGCCTTTTCCAAAAAAAATGCACCATCGTTTCTAGAGATGAGGCAGCCTTGGGCGGATGTCAATCTTGCGCGATTCTGAACGCAGGTGTCGAACCCTAGCTAAAGTTGATGCAGTGTGAAATAGAACCGTCGAAGTTTTGGCTGGAGCGGTCACAGGTCATATGTCTGGTCGGCCAAGGCTGAATGTTCTTTGCGCAGATATCACCCAGCTGCCGCATGAGCCGAGGAAAATTCCCTCCGTCTTCCAGCTTGAAGGTAAATGTTGTGAAGCTCTCGTTGCGCCTCTTCATCATCGATATCCGATATCCACCGGAGTTCCTTATACACGTTTCTCCCAAAATTGAGCTTTCATCCTCTTCAAATCCTCCTCACAGCTCACTTGTCCTTACGACTTCTAGTGAGCGTTCCTAGAACCTAGAAGGTATCTGGGACATCGAAATGACTTTCCGGAGCACTTCAGTCCTCCTCATGGCCAGTCGAGATGAGACCGCAGCCTTTTTGAGAGGGACGCGACATCATCAAACCGAGTGTTTCGGGCTTTAGCGATCAAATCCTGAACTGTCATCTAGTCTCATCGAGTCTCATAACAATCTCGCGGTAGGAGGAACGTTTTGGCGAAGATCCGACTTGGAGATGACTGCGGAGAGGTCAGCGAGCATCGGCGTATGAAGCTTATGGTCAAGCATGTAGATCAAGACGTTCAAAGTGTTGATGTAGACGTGGACACGGAGTAGATTCTGAGGTCATAAAGTTGAGGCGTTGAGCACGGAGCGCCCTGGCCGCTGGCGTGCTCCATACTCCGCGGCTGTAGATCTCGTCACCTATGCGCTGCGTAAATCTTTTGTGAGCCTTCGCGAGACCTCCTTCGTTCCTTTCAGAGGCACAGCAATAAGTATAATCCGTACTCCGTGGTCCGTCACAATCAAAAGCGTCAGAGGAGACCTACTCCCTACTCTGTCAACCTAGAAAGGTTTCTGAAAGCGTACTCGTACTCTCTGTGATTGTCATACCTACTATAGGAGGTGTTTTGGGCCCATCTCCTACTCCGAACTGCTATATGAGTTTTGCAAGAATGACGATCTGCTACTCATAACGCTTAATAGGACTATAGGAGGATAGGAGTACCTCCCAATTCCCATTCTCCTATATGAGATCTGTTCAGCTACTATTTTGTCCTCCTATTATGCCCTCCTATATGAGATCACATCAGGAGTTTTGATTGTTGTTATGCGGTGGTGCGACCAGCCCTTCGGCTAACACCAGTCAGACAGCATTCAGCACCTTTGTCCGGTCATTGTCTGGGTGACTGCCGACTGGGTTCTCACTTTTTATTTCTGAAGTCAGATGACTGATGAGTGAGGGGAATAGGCGACAAGCGGCGGGGTTCCGAACCTCCCCAAACCTTTCAGACTTAAGTCTCTGATATCAGTTCTCAGTTTCTCACTGTCACTTCTCAGTCACGACTTTTCGAGCTCACGACTTACATAATGCATACTTCTTACCCTAGAAAACAGCAAGATATATACATTTGACTATCAGAGTATCACTTATGCATTTGTACTGACTGTCAGTGTGTCCATTAAAAATAAAAAGCTCCTGTAAAGTTGGCTTTGAGCGGTGCCTGTGTTTTGTGAGCC
>RDSH01000240.1:0-29974 GCA_009428295.1 Tilletia walkeri
AATCATCTTGATGCTCTCTGCAGGCGTACAAGGCCATCGCTTCCGATCTCAGCTTCAACGTTGATGTTGGACTGCTCGACAACACCATTGATGGACCCGGCCTCACCAGCCCGGCCTTCATTTCGACCTTCCGGCCCTCGAAGTCCGCGGTCTTTTCGGTCAAGTTCATGCAATCCGTGATGCAACAACCTAGCATCCGCACTGGCACCAAAAAGACCTGCACTGAGCAAGGGTTCCGCTTCAACGAGACGTGAGTGTTCTCGTTTCGATCATGTGGAAGGGGTAGCTACGGATTGGAGCGCCTTTCTCGACAGACTTCTGGCCGAACTCCGAGGTGCAGGAGCATTCGAGAGTGCTGACTTTCTCGATCCTCTTCTCACAGATTTGCCCACACGTTCCGCATCCGCGGCAGCCTTCAGAGTGCGTAGCATTTGATTCTCGTGTCTCTGTCTGCGCACTCACAGGGAGGTCACTGACTATATCGAACCACTCTTTACCCTCCTCCCTTCTTCTCGCCTTGCAGCCGGAGCCGATTTGACGCACAGCCACATGTCGTTTCCTGATGCACAGGGCATCTCCGGCACGGCCGAGTGGAACACGCCTTCGGATGGCTCCCCTTGCACCGACTTTGCCTGATTGCTGTCTCCGATGGGCCTGTCTTGAGCAGGATCATAAGCCGAACAAGAAACAGTGGGTGAGTACTTCCAATTTCCTCGCTGCTGGCTGGGATGCAGATGCTGACTCTCCTTCCCCTCATGCAGACTACCAGAATCGCGCAGACATAGCAACGGCGCCGGTGTCGCAGGCGCATCCGAAGCAGATCTAGATCGCAGGGAACGCCTGCGCCGTCGCCTATCTCATTCAAGAACCCTATAAATTCAGTCAACTCGCACAAGCAATCAACCAACCCATATGACCCCCCTTCCAAAGATCTGGAGCGCTCGCGACCCGATTGATTCCTACTTTCCTAGGGTCGACCATCTATGCTGACCCTCATCTTCCATCTGCGACAGCAAGCTAACCACATCATCAGAGTAATGCACGCTGACACTTGCATCCCACCAGCAACATATATCGCTACAAGAACCTTGCCTCATGCGACTCCGAGGATGCTCACTCAGTCACTGCCTTTTCCCTCCGACATCGCTCCAGCAAATCCACGGAAATGAAAAAGTCACGACGGAAGGAGCAAGATGTGAGGGAAACAGCGTCGGCTGACCGCTGCCGCTTCGCTCGTGCTAATTGAGTTCGACGAACGTGGACTCGTGATGAAGGGGTAGGGGGCAGGACGTGAGGCAGAGCCGGACATAGAAGGCAGCGGCAAGCCGGCCAGTCAGCAAAGGGCTTGGAGGTGGATGAAAAGATGACAGATTGAATGAAGAAGAAAACTATATGCTGTTGCAATCAGAAGCTATCTAAGATACATGGAAACGGAGAGGGATCATGGCAGCACATCACTGCTCATCCTCGAAGGAAGCGATCCCAAGGCTCAAGGTGTTAGAGGCTGGCGGTTCGCTTCTTGCCTGGAGATATGTTGTCGAGGTCGCTGCTCGTGGTCGAAGATGGGTGGGAGGCGAGGGAAGGTGTACATGACTCAAGACGATGCTTGCGATGGCATGGTTCTAGACGATGGCAGAGCAGAGGTTCGCCGACGGGGCTGCGAACGGACTGGGAATAGGAAAGGGTAAAGGAGAGGGTCAAGGATCGGATGAACAGCCATATACAAGCAAGTCGAGGCTGTTGAACTCACCCAGATGAGAGAGTCGATGCTCGATGTCGGCGGAGAGGGAGTATGCATGGATGAGAGGCGAGGGGAATAGTGTAAGCGAAGTGATCACAAGGAAGATGAGCAGGAGAGCAGGAACACGTACCGGTATATGTTCCGCCCCATCCTTCTCCCTCCCCCCCTACGTAATAGAGGGTCTAGGCACAGTGTTGCACCAGCGGACGGGGGATCATTGGGAGAAGGATGCGGACAGCGCAGACGAGAAGACCCCTCAGCCATCTGCGC
This sequence comes from Tilletia walkeri, assembly GCA_009428295.1. Classification (NCBI taxonomy): domain Eukaryota; kingdom Fungi; phylum Basidiomycota; class Exobasidiomycetes; order Tilletiales; family Tilletiaceae; genus Tilletia; species Tilletia walkeri. The sequence goes on from RDSH01000240.1 coordinate 2,012, forward strand.
TGACTTTGAAGTTGGAAGGTGACGTCGAGACGTGGAACATCGATGAGCTTGAAGCCACGCTCGCCTGCACCTGTGGGTAAGATGGGACGGTCAGAAAGAAGGACGAGCAACTTACCGGTGTGCGGAGGCCACCCTCCTACACACTAAATCCTTCGACCCTGTGGACTCCTTCCTCGTACTCCCCGGCCCTCTGGAGGTGATAGCCCACTCGCGTACCAGGCCACGGGAACGAACTTACCTCCCTGGTTGTCCCCCCCGGGTCCCCAGAGAGCGCATTCCTGCCTTGTAGGCGAGCTGCTATCATCGGCCTCCAGACGGGTGAGTGAGGAAGGGTGACGGGGTCGGAGGAACGGATTGTTGTCGTCCTGTGGATAAGTTGATGTATAAGTATACTGGTACAGATAAAGATAAGAAGTCAGTGTATCGCCTCTCGAAGAACATGACTGTGTCTGTCGCACTCACCGATCTGACCGTTGAAGGTTGCTGTAGACCTCGTCGAAAGAACTTGCTGCCAGCAGCGATGGACATTCTTGATGTATTGATGTTGCCCCTGGAATGTAGAGAAAGGAGACGAGTCAGCATGAGAGTGCAATCATTGGAGATGGATACGATACCTTACTCACCTGTACATCGCGAGGTCTGATAAGCGAAGCACCCCGACGACCGAGAAACGACTCACCGGTGTCCTCGACGTCCTCCGTTCCCTGGAAGTGGAAGCCGGAAAGCGGTGACCCCGCTCACAACCAGCTCGCGGACAGTTCTGTGGACCAACCCCCCCCCTTCGGAGGGCACTGCCGTTGATGCCTGGTTAGAGTGGCCACCTTGACCTTCCGGGCTTGTGGGGTGAGATCGGAGGTGCGAGCGACATGTCGTCCGTGGGCATGAGTCGTTTCTCTTGGGTGTGTGTGTGGTTGGTTGGAAGTCGGGGTGGGCTCGGGCCGTATGCGACAGGTAATCTGTGAAGGAAGTAGAAGTGTAAGTCAGAAGGATGTACGTTTGCCTGAGCATGTGGGTCGGTGCTTACCTTTGCCCGAGCGAGTGTTGATGCGTAATGAATGTGTGTGTGTATGTGGTATGATGAATGAGTGTGTGGCGACAAGTACCTGTGAATGGAACGAAGATTGGTCAGTATCCAGGGAAGGCTGCATGTGGTTGATGTGGAATGGGAAGTACTCACCTGTACTTGCGCCAGTGTTGATGCGTATGTGTTTGATTCGATCTTGACCAGTGAGACCTGCCCTGGTTGATCGTCTTCTTCGTGGTGTTCTCTTGGGTGCATGGCGTAGATGCTTGAGGAGGGTGCATGGCGTAGATGCTCGATGTGGGTGCATGGCGTAGATGCTTGAGGTGCATGGCGTGGATGCTTGAGGTTGTTGGCCTACCGGGTGCCTACCGGGTTGCATGGGGGCATGGGGGCATGGGGTGCATGGCGTAGATGCAGGGCATGGGGGCATAGGTGCATGGCGTAGATGCTGGTGGCATGGGGGCATGGGTCGCATGGCGTAGATGCGGGGCATGGGGGCATGGGGGCATGGTTGGTAGGCAGTAGGCGGTAGGCGTAGGTTGAGGTTGGTGGTGCATGGCGTAGATGCGTTAGCATGGCGTAGATGCGATAGTTTGGTGCATGGCGTAGATGCAGGGTGGCATGGGGGCATGGGGGCATGTGGTAGAAGTATGATGTGGAAAGAGAAGGAGTATGGCATGGGGTGCATGGCGTAGATGCGTGTGGAAGAAGAGTGTAAAAGAGTGTGTGTGTGTGGTGAGGCCTGAGGGAAAGAGAAGGGGAGATGAAAAATGGGTGAGAGGGGGGCTTCTTTTATGCCTTCGAGGGTCCCTTGATCAGGCCTTGCAAACGGTCAAACAGATTCAGCATTGCACGCAAGGAAATTCATAGTACCGTGCAACGAACATTCAGAGGAAGGTCTTGATTGCTTCGGCACATCAGCAGCATCTGCCATCTTCTCCTTACTCGTTAGATCGACAGGTTCTGCAATGAGAGAACATCCTTGAGCTGCAGCTGTATGCCTCTGAACTGCTGCGTTCAGTCCTTGACAGCCTAGAAAGAAGAAAGAAGCATGTGAAATTTGAAGTCAGAACATGTTGACTTGACGAGTAGCCGGGATGAGGATCTACTCACCAAGCTAGGAGTCCCAATCTTCGGTAGTCTTCTCACTAGCCATTTCTGATGTTCGATCGTCGATCTACTCAGTTCACCAATCCTCCCAGGCCAAGCAATCGAATTCCCGCTCTCAACTTCGAAGTTCCCAAGTCCCTCAACTCCATATTCCGCGCATAAACGCCTGGGCTCGGAACCTGACCGCGAGAGCCTGCTGAGGTGCTTTGGCATTGGAGGGAGACGAGAGCCAAGGCTGTGTTGAAGATCCGACCTGAGAAAGAATCTAGGCCCTAGGGAGAGGTGGATTGTGGAACGAGTCAGCGGGAATGCGGGATTGAAAGAATGTTAGATAGCATTCTCCTCGAGCATCGACTAGCATGGCAGAATCAGAAGCGCGGCAAAGGACAATCGGGTAGTGAAAAGGTTAGCAAGGTCAGCGATAAGCATCGAGCGTGAGGATTGATTAGCTGTGTGAAGTACGGTCAATTTCAAGTACGGTTGGCCATGTCTGGATGTCGTTCCCGGTGGGCATGTTGATGCGTTTTGGCATTTGACACCTAGGAATGGCCAGCGGATTGGATGCACCTCGCACGAAGGTCGGGGTCGAGCAAAGTCCACTGGTCCAAATTGGGCTCCACGATCTAGACAGGAAGGAAGGCGCTGAAAGGTCTGTGGGTGTTCTGATCTGATGAAGAGAGTGTCAACAAGTGGAAGCGCATGCCTGTCTGCTAGTCGTTGATGAAGATGCTGATGGCTGCCTAATCGTAGCTCTATATGTATCTCTCGTCCGCGTTCTGACCTGCTCTTTCATACCTACTTGCAGCCTTCACCGCCAGGCGCCAACGGATTGCCCTGCATCGCCTCTCATCGTCGGAGAAGGGTATTCTTGTCCGCTTATGGTCAGTGCTTGGTGGTCGTCCCGCATGAAGAAGGTAGGTAGTTATGCGCGTTTCCATGCACTAGTTCCTCTTCAATGCTAGCCGCAACCCAATGAATGCCTTCTACCTCTCTCACACGCACTCGACACATCGTCAATTGGAGCAGGAGACTTGCTCAATGGCTCTAGAAGACCTTAATTCCTCTCATGTTAGAGATTATCCCATGCAGTACTGAGCGAAAAAAGAGCGGAACGTGTGTAATCTGAAGGGTGTCGAGATCAAGAAGCAGAGACGAGGGACATGGCATTGGAGCTTGAGAACAAACGACGGCAGGCAGGCATCTGCACACTAGTCCGCCCGTCCTCTCTTTCAGGAGACTGAGCTTGAAGTCGGAACTTCGCTTGAGATAGGTCGTGACAGAGCCAGCTTGAGGTCCGGATTGTGCGCCATCTGAAACTCGACTATGAGCTCCTTCCAATCGTGATCGTGAGCGTTGAGAGTTTGAGAACGAACGACGGCAGGCAGGCAGCTGCACACCAGCCCGTCCGTCCACGGAACGAGATTGCCTTGATGCCTATTGCCTGGATCCTTCTCGGAGAGGATGAAAGTCGAATGATACAGGGGGCACTCTTCACATTAAGAGCCTGAGTGCTGAGAAGGTCTTAGCATGCTCAGCATAGACGTATCTAACGGTTAAGGTCACAGAGCACTAACCAGTGACAGCTTTCTCGATGTACTTCTCGCGGAGCACGGGGTTTTCTGTTGGACGGGCCGCCGCCTCCGGAGGAAGTCGAGCTATGATACAGACGTCATTGATTGAGCTTTGCGTCGTTCCGTCGCCCGAGGCGGGTGAATATCCAGAGGTAGGGTTGTCTGCTATGCGCTGGGAGATTGCATACTGGGAGCTCGAGCAGGAGGACATGATGTATATCAGCGCGCGAGGCTCACGAGGTGCGATTGTCCCCCGACCGACTGTAACCAGAATGCATCACCAGTCACCACAGAGACTCACTTGGATCGCCCACTGTTCACCCCTTCCTCAGACTGACCCGCGCACCTTCATCGTCTCCTCCACCAGCTTGTCCTGGCCAAGCACGCGTGCCTCTACTCCCGAGCCCGAAGTAAGGCTGTCGACGCCGAATGGACCTTGAGGGTGGTTCGTGATACTGAGTGGGCAGTTTGGAGGCTCATGCCGCGCGTAGTCTCATGTGGTTGATGTAAATCTACATTATGGAGGAGCAGGAAAGGAGATTCAAGGAGAGAATGAGGAACAGTCAGTGTCGAATCGTAATTGGCATCACGAGGTCTAGAGCTTACATCGCGGCAGCGACGCAAGCGCTACAGTTCAGCGCTGCGTCTTTCCCTCGATCTCGATTCTGCAAATAAGGGCAAGTGTAGAGAGTCAGCTCGGGCTTCGTTCTCAATCTGCAACAGACATTCTTCTTGTACAGATGAGGAAAGAGACGAGGCTCACCTTTTGCTGATGTGAGCGATATAAATAACATCGTTCACCCATTCAGAGCCCGCCTTAGCCCTCTCGGGCCTAACACGTAACGCCAAACTCCCACTAACTGTCCCTTCCAGTCTCTTGTCCCATTCGACCAAGCTGCGACCACATTCATGCTCTACTCCGTCCTCATCCATCCCGGGTTTCGACTCCCCGCACTACCCTACAGACAGTCCCAGCTCATTGACACGGAGGAGCGCGCTGGTGAAGAGGAGTTCTGTAGGGGAGAAAGGACAGGCGAGCTGTGTGGATGATCCATCCCTTTCTGTGCGGGAGGGCGATGTGAGCATTGAGGAGAATGAGGAGCGTGGGCACAAGGTGAGATGTCGGGAGGCTATCTTCTTCCCTCTCGTCATCGTCCAGTAAGAGTGGATCTGATGCTATATCGTAGAGCAGCTGGCCAGGGTCAAGCTCGAGGATAACACCGCAGACGTGTAGGTGCGAGTTGATGGTGTGCCGTGCGGTGGGGGATGTATTTGACGCCGTGCGACGGATGCGTGCTCTGCTGAGGGAGGAGAGCGCGCTGCCAGAACCCTGATCTCTTTGTAGTAACAGGATCGTACAGAGTGTAGTGCACGCCCAGAGAATATGAGGGAGAAGTGTCGGGAGGAGCAGCAGCGGTGCGGTTCCCTGGGCAACGATATTCTTGATGCGGTTGACAAAGATCGCGGCCGAGATGAGTGTGATTTGTTACGCTGACCTCGAGGAAGCATGATCTTTCGGCCGGAAGGGACCTGGGCGTTGAACTTGAAAGGCTTGACACCTCCGAGAGCGACACGCACGGGACCCTGGACGATACCGGAGAAGCCGCATTTGAAGCCTGTGGGTGGTACGCGCATTCTGGCCGTTGGAAATGGCAGGGATTGATCTGCCGCCGCTGGGAACGATGGGCTTCGCGCTGGCATTACCACCGACGGCAATGACAGCAAGAGAAACAGGACGTCTCTGAGCGGCGCAGGTGAATTCGGCGCTGAACAGGGTCTGCTTCAGGTTGGGGTCGAGAGTGGTTGAGACTTGAGAAGCACCGAAGGAGATGATGACGTTTTCGGTAGAGGTAGCTGTCAGGGGACCGACGGCGATGGATTTGACTGGGTCGTCCTAATGGCAGCAGCTAGACCGTTGACGCGAACACCCGGCGCAGAGGCGTCCCATCGGACTCGGTCGGCATCGATGCTGGATCAGCATTGAGTGACCGAAAGGCGCCTCGACAGTGTTGGAGGATCCTTCAAAACTGCAGACACTGATGCAGGAGCTGAGGGAGTGTCCAGAGTAGGAGAGAGCCTGGATGTAGGCAAGGTCGCTTCCAAGCATACCCTGGATGGCATCGATGTCGCTTGTTCTGGTCGGCGGAATCAGTCACTCTTGAGGCTTGAGGGCTTGTCCTTGTCTGTACTTGAGACTTGTGAACGATGGCTAGTCCCGTCCTGTGCTCGCAGGGGCCGATCAGTCCTTCTCCCGTTGATGAAGGCGAGGAAGCATTGCTGTTGATGGCTTCATAGCTCGAAGGTTGGCTCTTGGGACTGTGAAGAAGCGAAGAATGGATGAGTCTGCGCTCTGCTCTTATCCTACAGAACACCTCAATAAGGCTCACCTAGATAGGACCTGCGATGGATCTCTCTACTCCGCAGCCAGTACATGAACAACCTCCACTGACTACAGCGCTGATCAGCTATATGGCCAGTTGGTGGTTGTTGGCAAGAAGGAAGATATGGGGAGGGGGGCCAAAGGAAGAAGGTGTGACCCGGCCTGCTCCGAGGTTCGTGTGAAGTCGGGTCCGCTAGAAGAAGGCCATCAACTGGCTCACGATCCCGCAGCGCAACCTCGTCCTTGCTTCCGTCCAGCTCCCTCATTACAATAGACTAGGCAGGGATGAGCGGCGCGCGGATCTTCCTGCAGGCGCGAAATCGGCATGTCTGCGGTCTGGCTTCGTTTCGAGCAGCAGTTCCAGTCCGTGCTGGCTCAACATTCACAACCTCGACCTCATCATTACGGCAGCTGCTAGGCCCTCTGCCATTAACCCAGCTACGATGCAGGGAAACCGACAGGATACGATGGAGCGCCGCGGTCGATCGGCAGCCCCATGCGCGAGTCTTCTGCACTTCACCGAGTCGATTCAGCGCGGTGACGCCGTCTAAGTCGGAGAGCGGCCCGCCTTCTGCTGAGCCTGCTGCTCGTAAGCCCTTTCGATTGGACCCTTACCTTCGATTGGCAAGGATGGACAAGCCAATCGGTACCTTCCTCCTCCTCTGGCCGTGCGGTATGTCTGCGCTCCTAATTCCCACACTGCGTTCGTCGCTTCCCCGCTGAAGTTTTACTTTGCATCTCTATCTACAGCCTGGTCCATCACGCTTGCGGCGCAGGCACTGGCTTTACCGCCTGCTGTCCCTCTGTGGAACTTGCTCCTCTTCAGCACGGGAGCGCTCGTAATGCGCGGTGCAGGGTGTACCATTAACGACATGTGGGATGTCAGGGTAGATCGAATGGTCGGTAGGTGTTTGTGCCATCTTTCTGTCCTCGGCTTCAGACCTGGAGGCGCTGACTAGAACTCCTCCTCCTCCGCAGAGCGAACAAGCCTTCGACCCATTGCAGCGGGAGAAGTGACCATGTTTCAAGCTTGGTGCTTCCTAGGTGTACAGCTCTCCGCGGGGCTCGCAGTCCTACTTAATCTCAACTGGTACAGGTGCGTCCTTATCCTCCCACTTAGCCAGATCACGTATCCGTCCTCACGGCTGACTCGCGGGCATATATCTCTACAGCATCGTCCTAGGCGCGTCTTCGCTCACTTTGGTGACAATCTACCCACTCATGAAGCGTATCACCTACTGGCCTCAACTCGTCCTCGGTCTCGCATTCAACTGGGGAGCCCTGCTCGGCTGGTCCGCAGTGGCTGGCTCCTCCGCCTGGGATGTCACGTTGCCCATCTACGCCGGCACAATCTGCTGGACCATTGTCTATGACACCATCTACGCTCATCAGGACAAACGTGACGATGTCAAGGCTGGCGTGAAGAGCACCGCGCTTCTGTTCAAGGGCCGGACCAAATCCATTCTCGCGTTGTTCAGCATCGGGTTCATTGCTGCTGTCGCCTGGGGTGTATCGCAGAGTGACAACGTGACCAAGGAAGGACTGGAGGGTACAGAAGCGGACAAGACGTCTTCAGCCTCAGTCTCAGTCGCCCAGAACCCACGTACCGGCTCGACTTTGGATCAAGTCTCCGAAGCTCTCAAGGGCGCCTTCGAGAACCTGACAACCTCCCACCCAGCCTTCCTCGTCGCTCTCACCGGTGCAGCATCCCACCTCGTCTGGCAACTCAGAACGGTCAACCTCAACTCGCCCTCAGATTGCTGGCGCAAGTTTTCGGCGAATCGACAGATCGGAATGTTGATCTGGTTCGGCTTAGCTATCGACTATATGCGGACTGTCGGTGGACCGGCTTGGGGACTCTGGGAGGCTCCTCGTCACTCCCGCGGGATACAGCAATGAAAATGGATCGTTTTCTGAACCTCAGAGGGCAGGCCCCGCACGCCTAGCACATCCTTTGGCCAACCCAGCGTCTACTTCGGAGGTCGACGAACGAACGGAGAAAGGAAATACATCTCGGGAGGTTGAGTTTCAATATGAAGAAGGGAAGACAAGAGGCAAAGAGAAATGGTGGAACATAGAACAAGGACGTAAGGGCAGAGGAAGAACGAAGCAAAGAATCGTAAACATCGTAGAAGGGTGTCGGACCCATTAATCATTTGCCGGGTGCATAGTGCACTCGGATCATGTCAGGCCAGGGGATATGTAGTTGGTGTCGAGGCCGCAGAAGGGTCCATGAGTTTGCTCCCCAAGAAAGTCCGTGGGGCCGCGCGAAGTCGAAAGGAGGCCGGGTTAAACCCGCACAAGAGCCATCAGATAGGTTTACAACATGTACAGCAGGGTGAGGCAATCCGGAGACGGGAGTGGAACGGCGGGTAAGGAAGGATCGCTGGGGGTATCACCGCAGCTGCGCTGTCCTGAGTCGTGCGGCGAGAAGAACAGCGTCGAACGCACCGAGCTTCCATCCAGAGTCGATCGATCTGATCAAAGGTCAGAGGTATAGTTGGCCGGGAAGCTGCAAGAAAAAGAAAAGTAGTCCCAGGTCAGCGGCGATGAGACCTGGCAATGAATGGGGGGCCAATGTCAAACTCACCTTCCAGTTTGGCCCGAAGTATTCACCCCTTCCCACCAATCATCCCGGCTCGCCGTCCGTTTGGTAACTCGAACGACATCACCCTTGCTAAACCCTAGATCCGTAGGCATCTGCGCCTGGAACGGGAAGAGCGCCAAAACCAAACTTGGGCCAGCACCCGCACCAGAACCAGAACCATTGCTATCCCCTTTATTATCCATCTGCGGCAATCCGCCAATCGAGGACGCAGGAGTCAGTTGACTCTGCGCTTGAGAGCCAATGGAGTCGAACATGGACGTCTCGCCGCTGCTTCGGACGGAGGAAAGTCGTCGATCCAGTCCGCCGTTCCCTCCACCAGTGCCGAAGGCAGCCGAGGCAGGAGAGTTGGAAGAAGATGCCCCCGTTTGCGACGCGTAGAGTTGTGCGAAAGGATCATCCCGCCCGGTAGCCATCTTGCGCGATGCGCCTCCGTTCAACGTGACACTACCAGAACGAGCCAGATCCGAGTTGGACCCAACAGGAGCACCATTAGGTCCTCCATTCCCCGATACCGATCCGTTCTTCGACAGAAGCGTGCGAGCAAGATTCGAACCCGCATTCGCGCCTGCAAATCCTGCTCCACCACCCCCACCCCCACGTGAATACCGAGAGTTAGAAGAAAGTCTCGCCCGTTCCTGCTGAAGCTCCCGATCAAACTCGTCCAACGAATCCCGTCCACTCTCTCCACGCTCCTCCGCATCCAGAATGGCCCGCTGGCGCCGAGCGATGATCTCAAGGCGTCGTAGATCATCATCCTCATCATGTTCCTGACGTCCTCCACGCGATTCCGAACGAGGCCAGGCGGAACTGGATGAAGGGGAGGGTCGTCGGGCGAGCGCCATATCCCGCGCGAGAGACTCTTCGTATGATTCGTGCAAGCTGCTCATATCGACCCCGTGGGTCGGACGGCGCATCGCAGCGTTGAAGTCCTCATCTTCACTAGAGAAACCCATCCCCGATGATTCTTGCTGAAAGTGAGTAGGGAAAGCAGCGGGACCAGGCGAAGGCTTCCTTCTCGAGTTAACGTTGGAGAACGCAGGCGCGCCAGACGCAGAGCCGGCTGCAGAGTAGCTTCGCTGCATCCCGCCTCCAGGTCCTCCATACCCGCTCCGAGAACCGAACCTACTCTCAGGACCATTGTCCTCATCGTACAACCGCAACTTGCGCTCGAGCTCTTCCTCCGCCAGCGCTTGTGAACCACCCTGAACGGGTGGTGTGTCACGTCTGAACGCAGCAGGTACCAGACTGAACGATTTTTTACTACCCGCACTACTCCGAGTCCGATGACGTAGGAAGGCGGGTCGCTTGGAACTGGAGCCTCCAGGTGTGGAGTCAAAACCCCCGCCGCCTTCGCCGTGACTGGGATCAAAGTAGGTTGCGTATGGGTCGTGCTCTGCTGTCGCAGCAGGCGTCCGATTTGAGGAGCGACTGAAGAGAGACATGCTTCCTCCCGGTGTCCGTCGTCCTCCCGAGGCTGAGGAAGGAGGCCGAGCCGGCGTCCGACGACCTGCCGATGGCGAATTGGAAAAAGAACCTCCAGCCGAATTGCCAAAGACGTATTCGCCGCTCATGCTGAGAGGTGGAGGTGTAGCTCGTGTCTTGATTTTCCCGCTACTGCTGTAATTGCTACTCTGTGCAAAACTCGATCGAGGCGGAGTAGTCGCTGCGCTGAAGTCGTCATCGAAGAGAGTTCCTGTTGCTGCGCTGTTGCGACGTGGGATTGAGGCGGACGAAGAGGATGCTGCTGCTGCTGTTGTTGTATTGGACATGGCCCGACCCGAACTACGGGACAGGCTCGCCAGGGTATCTTGCTCATTTTCACTCTCGCCCCACAGGGATCCACTCCCTTCCCTTTCTCTCCGACTCCGTGGAGCAGGTCCTAGGCCAGGAGACGGGGAGTCATCCAAGCTGATTCGCCCAAGATCCGAGGTACGCCGTGGTGAAGAGTACGAGGGTCTCCCACCGTTCTCGAGAGCCAAACCGGTGCCGTACTCGCGATCGATTTCCTCTTGTCGTGCCCGGTCGAGTCGATTGGCAAGATGACCGGTCTTGGTCAGTTTTTCAATGGCATCGATCAGACCTCGACTCCAGAGCGGGGGCTCGACCCGTCCACCGAGAATCGCAGCTGCTGTTGCGCCCTTGCCATATGCATCGACGTTGGCATCCGTTCGTTCGACAAGGACCGTTCCCTCGAGGGAGACGCCGCCGTAGAGTCCCTTTGCGCGGGAATAAGAGAACATGGCAGCGACGGATCCCTTTGAGTTGAGCGATCCGGAAGCTTCAGCTGATCGGCCGACGGGTCCTACAGCGACGGAGAGATTGCCGCCCAGTTGGAGCGAGCCTGTGGTCGAGAAGCTGCGAACGGCCGCCGGCGAGTTTAGGACGACGAGACAGTCGATGATTTGAGCGCCCGCATTGAAGCCTCCTCCCAATCCTGCAATACCAATGGCGGTAGGTGCAGTCCAGTGACCACCTGATCCGTCTGGCTCGGTATCAGTGCGGGCGATAACGATACCGGATCCAGCACGAGCGGAGAGGATGAAACCGATGCGGACGACGGAGAAGATGGCGAATCCGCGTGCCTTGGAGAGGACGGAGATGGGGACGAGTTTGTCGAGACCGTCTATGGGATCTACGAAGCTGTTGAGGATCTTGGTCGCCTTGTTACACTCCTTGGGGAGGTCATTGGGGAGTGGGGCGACCATTTTTTTCTTGGTCGGGTGGTGGTGGTGAAGCTGCTGCAGCTGCTTTTGCTGTGTGGATGACTTTCTGTCTCACTTTCGCAGGGCCTGGGTGATGGACAAGTGGGTGTTCGTCTGTTGGCCCAGTGTTGATGGTGGTAGTCGTGGAGAGAGAGAGGGCGAGGGACGCTCTGACAGGAGACTTGGGGACGATGGCGGCGACTGGCTGATGATGAGTGTCCGCTTAAATTGGACAGAGGCAAGGCAGAGTGGGAGCGCGTGACGTAACTGCCGGGGACGGTTTCCTGGCCGACACCCGCTCCCAGTCATCGACACCTTCAACAGCGACGCACTCATCATGCTCCACCCAGATGTGATGAGGAATGGCTGTCGAGGGCATGTCAAAGGTCAAGGCATATGGAAGCTGTGTGTGTGAATTCTACAAATACATGGTGATGTTATGTGAAAATGCCTGGTAATCATGGTCCGTCCTTCTCAGTCACCTTGCTCGATGGGACCCCATCATCTTCGTCTCGATGTACAACAGCACCCGCGTTCAGCTTGAGCAGAGTCTCCCGCAACCCCACTGGGCCCTCGAACTTGTCTCCGTTGATGATCCACGTCAGGGCTGCGGCGAAGATGACCACCCCAATGACCGCCGAGGTGTAGTTCATATTCCCAGCTGTTACCGGGAGCTCCGGGGGAAGGAGGAAGCTGCAACAGAGCAGAGGTAGAGATGGGGTCAGCTCTTGATCTGTGGTGAAGACGTATACAGGCTGGAGCCACTCACAAAACGATGGTAACCACACAGAATGCAACCGCAGTCGCATTGATGGCATAGCCAAAGATGCCCATGTCGAAAGGCCTCCTCCTCTTCCCGCGTTGCTTCCGTTCCTCCGCCAGCACAGCCCCAACATCCGGGTCCGTAGCAAGAGTCTCGTCTAGATCCGCGTCTAGTACCCCTCGTCCACGGACTAGCAAGATCGCAGCAGGAATCGCGTACGATATTTGCAATCCGACCACGCTGGATGACAATATCGCATTTAGAGCTGAGGAGTTACCCAGGTAGATGCAGCCGAAGATGATGACTAGCGAGGTGGTTAGAGTCAGGGCTGCCCACGGGACACCTCCAAGCTTTGGCGAGGCTTCTCGACTCAGGAAGCGCGAAAAGGGTAGGCCGCCGTCCATGGCGAATGTGTGTGTTTGTCGAGAGGCAGCACAGAGAATGCCAATTGCGGCAAAGCACATCGAGACTGTATAGATGGGATGGAGGCTTCAGGATGATCTGTCACAGAGTAGGCGTGAAAGGCTGGACTCACTCAGTGGAAACATCAGCAAGCTGACCGCAGCCGCTCTGTTGCGCGTCGCCTGGTAAATGATCTGCAGCAGTGGGCCACTTCCAGACTCGATCACCGCGTCCAGGTCGTTGAGAACGAAGAGAAGAATGACCAGCACGATGAAGCTGCTGGAGCTCCCAATGGCCACCGCCAGTAACATAGCGCGGGGCGCGTTGATATGTGGGCGAGGCATCTCCTCGACGATGTGTAACACTCCATCACTCGCAGTCAATCCAAATGCAGACTGAAGCAACCCCAGCAACCAAGCAACGCCGTCCGGCCAACCCGTCCTATTCACCAGCGCCCGAAAGACAAAGTCGCCCGATTGGTACCGCGAAGGTCCCGAACTTGCGCGCGCGAGACAGACGACACATATGACAAAAGCGCCCGCCATCGACCAAAAGATGCTGAACCGATTGAATGGATCGAGCAGCATTGATCCAAAGACGTTGATCGCCCAACCTCCAATGCTCCACACCACGTAAACCAGAAACTCGTGCCATCGCTGCAGGGTGTACGAAGGGTGCAAGAGGCTGATGATACCGGTGATGTACTGGCCCGCGATGCTTGAGGCGGTGGCTGTGAGGGCCCACCAGCCGGCCGTATTCCACCAGCCGGCGATGAAGGAGAGCGACCGTTTCCATCGCGGAGGAGCGAGTAGGTACGCATGGTGATAGGGCCCTCCTGGTGTCACATATACCGCGGCGACTTCTGCCATGGTTGCAGTGATGCAGAACGTCCCGATGGTAGAAGCGATCAGACCCCAGAGCATCGCACTAGGTCCGCCCGAGGGAAGGACGACGCTAAGTGAGCCTGCCATTGCGACCTGAGGACAAAAGGATAAGATAAAGTCAAAGGAGGGGATTTCAAGACTGCGGCGGCTCAGCAAAATGAGAATGAAGACATACCCAGCTGTTGAGGATACTGTAAGCTAATCCGACGATGGCCAGGGGCGAGAATCGTTCTGGAGGATGGGCTCGGGAGCTGTGCCCGGCAACGACTGTGCCGTATTCGCCTTGGGTAACATTTGCCTTCTCGCTGGCGTTGCTTTCGCTTTGCTGAGCCGTCGTCGGAGAGCTCATCCTGCTCTCTTTACCCTTGAGGAATAGAAGAGGGTGGGGAGAGGGTGAGGGATACTGTACAGAAAACTAGAAGACGAGGAGATGGTCAACTTCCTAGGTCTTCCACGCTGATTCTGGACGGTGGGTAGGATCTGGGAAAATATGAGCTGGAGTACCCTCTATTTGTCCTCCCACCAAGGTGGACCGCAATACTTCAGTCGTCCAGCTCGCGAGTCATCGTCCGATCATAGTAGTTCCCACAATCCCACCAGTAGTGAGTAGTCCCGCGGTACACCGAGTTTCAACCGGCCCTGCTAGCGAGAGGCAAGACCATCTGCTTCCATCCCAAGCATGGCAGAGCCAGTAGTGCGCGGACTCCTTATCTCTGGTAGATAACAGACAACAGTGCCCCGTCCCCGAGTCGCGAGTCGCGACCCGTAGTGAGAATTGGGCCAGGGAAGGTCCTGTCGCTTCGAAGGTGGATCCCCCACAAAAAATCGTCCGGATGTCATCGCGCGTTGGCATCAAAACCTTATCGGGCTTTGAAACAGTGGCGCAAGTTTATCCGTGGACGTCGTCTGTCACGTGACTGAGATGGCGGGAGACGAGATCCGAGGGAACTTCAACGCTTCCGGTACTCCTCCGACTTTCCACATGGATCACACTGACTTGAGCTCTTCCGCAGGGGACTTTTTTTCGCAGTCAGGTGGCCAGTCTCGGTGAGTTGAGGGCCATGGGTGCGGGTTGTGCCTGGGCTTGGAGCTGCCAGCCAGAAGGAAGCACGCTGATTTGCTCCCCCTTTTTCTTCCCTGTTAGACTTTAAATAGAAGGACGTCCTTCTTCGAAGCAGAGTCTTTTCTGTTCCCCCTTTCGTTGTCCCACAGGGCCTGAGGGCCTTTTGCTCTCTGTCCTCTCGACCTACCTCCTCTTTCCACTGAGAAGGAGAAGAACGGGAGATTCGACTGTACTCGACCTCAAGACACAAGACGCAAAACGCGAGATCTAGTTTCAGCTTCGATTTCTTCGCAACTTTGAAATACAAGGCGTCCCTTCAGCTTGGTTCTGGATGGTCTTGACGGCCACATTCAACTCTGCCATTCGTCCTCTTTCTTCCCTCGACTCTTCTTCCGCCTTGTCTTTCTTTCGACTCGCAAAAGCAGCATCCGTCCGCAACTGTGTACCATACCATCCTCGACTCCATAGACCTCGGACTGGGCCTCTGCAAATAGCCCAGTTTCCTGCCGGCATCTCTTCGTCGCCACTTAGGTACATGCATACCATGTCGCCGGCCGAACGGGAGCGACTCCCAGACACGATTCATCTCGCCGACCTTCAACTGCCTCCTCAACGCTTCTTACACCTCAACGACCTTTGGGATCGCACCAGTGACATTTCTCCTCAGCCTGCCACTGTCACTGTCGCCATCTTCACTGATCTTACCAACACAGCTTTGACCGACGGTAGGGACTCTCTCGTCGGAACAGTCAACTACGGCACAGCCAGCAAAGCCATCCTTGCTGTAGCTTCGGGTCCTCAAGCTCAACAAAAATGGGACGGCATCGAGCATTTAGCCGAAGAAATTGCAAAGGTTCTCATCAACGAACAAGGTGCACCTTCTTTGCGTCTCACTCTTAGTCTTCCCAAGGCTTTGCTCAGCTGTGATGGTTTCGAATTTGTCAGCGATTGGCATCGCTCGACTTCGACCGGACCCAACAAGGAACCGCCCATCTGCTCATCCCAACAGTACATCATCCGCTCCCTCAAGCTTAATGCTCTCATCGGACTCAATCCATGCGAGCGCGAGCATCTACAACCCATCTCTGTGATATGTCGCTTTGACGTTACCCTCCGCGACTCTAAAGGCCCGGGTACTGAACTCAAACGAGCGTCATGGAGTCCAAGAGATACGGTCAAGGGTCTTTCGAAGTTCATCACCGAATATACCGACTACGGCACCGTCGAAGCTCTCAGCACAGCCATCGCACAGCATTGCTTTTCCTGGGACCATCTACCCCACAAGTACGACCCTGACCGACCACACTTGCCACGTATTGACCGCATCTCGGTCCGAGTCGACAAACCTTGCGCCGTCATCTTGGCCTCGGCAGCGGGAGCAGAAGTCGTTCGAAACCGTGACTTTTTCTACCAAAGGCCACATTCTCTTCCGATTCGCTCATATTTCGTAGATGGCCCGCCCACTCGCACAGTCACTGTGGGCCCGCCAGGCTTCCGGTGGAACACTGCCTTCCTCAGCCTCGGATCTAATCTGGGAATGCGCTCCGCATACATACATGCTGCTCTTCGTCTGCTGAACTCCGCTCGTCAAGCACCGGGCAAGACGGGGCGGGATCGCTGGATACTCACCACGGATTCATCCTCAGTGGACGGCGAGATTCCTTTATGTAAGGTCGTCGATACGAGCTTTCTGTATGAGACGGCTCCTATGTACATGGAGAACCAACCACAATTCCTCAATGCTGCAGTTGAGGTGAGTTCCCGAGACGCAAGTTTGCTGAAACATGCTCCTGAGCTCACCATATTCCCAATCTGAAATCTATGGTATGCAGATTACCACTCGTCTTCCTCCCTTCGATCTCCTCGACCTGACTCAAGCTATCGAAGCACATCTAGGTCGGGACCATACCGCGAGCCTGACGCAACCGAAGGGGCCCCGAGTGGTGGACCTGGACATGCTATGGCACGATGGCGCCTACGACCTTCTAGAGGAAAACTCGTCTCACCCAAAGGCGCTCTTCACATCACCAAGGCTTAACCTTCCCCACATCGGACTGGCCGAGCGCGAGTTTGTTCTGCGTCCCTTGGCAGACATCCAGCCGGAATGGAGACACCCTGTGGACGGACGAACGACGACACAGATGCTCAACGCGATCAAAGCTGATTCGGGAATGCGACGAGTCTTACCCATTCGAAACACAGCCGGGGAGAGTGAACGGACCCTAGCCTTCCCGTCAAGAACGTATCTCATGTCGATCGTCAACACCACACCAGACTCATTCTCTGACGGAGGAACGTACCACAATGACGTCGATGGTACGGTGAGGTCGACTATCGAGATGCTCAAGGATGGGGCCGACATTGTTGACATTGGCGGGATGAGCACTGCGCCTGGGCGACCGGATGTCGAGGAGGCCGAAGAGGCTGATCGAGTCGTTCCTATCGTCCAGGGAGTTCGGCGCGCCGAAGCTGCTCAGAAGCGGGAAGGCCTGATCCCAGCCATTATCAGTATCGACACGTTCCGACCCAGCGTGGCACGCGCAGCTTTGGATGCTGGGGCGAGCCTTATCAACGACGTCACGGGCGCGCGCGGGACGTGGTCCGACGAGGATGATGACAGATCAGTGGACGCGGCATCGAAGAACAAGACAGGTGATGAGATGCTCGCCCTCGTCGCTGAGCGTGGTGTACCTATCGTGTTGATGCACATGCGAGGAACAAGTCGCACCATGACCGACGCGAAGAACACAACATACGGCGAGGCAAATACCGATGCTGATAAGGCCGTCGTAAGCGCAGTACGGGAAGAGCTACGCGTTTGCATCGGCCGTGCTCTGCGCGCGGGTGTGCCGCGATGGAACATCATCCTTGATCCCGGAATCGGATTTGCCAAAACTCGCGAGGGTAGTCTAGCTCTGATTCGACATGTTGGCGACATCACATCCCCCAGAGCGGAGAGGGCCGAGGTTCGAGAGGAGAAGAGCAACACCCAAAGCGAGGACGATGTCGAAGATCATGAGTCCGACGACGACGCGCTCGCGGGGTCAGTACCGAATTTGTCGCTCAGGAATTTCCCCGTCCTTCTGGGACCGAGCAGGAAACGCTTCCTCGCCCCTACGACCTCGTACACTTCAACCGCTTCAACGGCCAGCGCGAGCAAGTCTGCGACCTCCGCAAATGGGGCGAGCGCTCATCTAGATGTCGCCTCATCAGCCCCTGCCTCGGCATCGCCGGATCCACGCGACCGCGTCTTCTCAACAGCCGCCGCGTGTGCCGCCGGCGTCGCGGGAGGATGCGACTTTGTCCGGGTGCACGATACGCGCGCCATGCTCGATGTCGTCCGCACTGCTGATGCTATCTGGCGCGTTGGTGGTGGGTCCTCGTCGCCGTAGGTCCGCAAGGAGGAGGTAATGAAGGCAACCATCGTCGCAGGTCCCATCCGCCCCTGCCCTGCCGAAACGGTGGCCCGGTCGCCGTCGCTCCGAGCGGCCATGCATTGTTCATTCCGTGCCCTCCTCCTCCCTCAGCGCTCAGCGGCCATCGGCTGGTCCCTCCGGACTTGCGAAGGTGGTGCTCAGATCGCAGATCTGTTGTCTCTCAGAGTTCTTGCCGGCGGTTCAAAAATCGAGACTCCAGGTTCTGGAGTCTCACCTCACTCGAAATTCTACTCAGACCCTCTGGGACCCCAATCAAGACTTCTCATCCTGGCCAAATTTTTGGTTCGCGTATAGCGGCACGTTCACCACGTTCCTCCGGCGCCAGTTGAACAACAATCGAAGCTGAATCCCAGCACTTCGCGATCATCGAAGCTGCTTCCACGCCCCGCGGTGCGAGCGCCTGCAGGTCAAATGCTGCTTCCTGCGCTCTGCGCAATTCGCGCAGGGTTTGTCGGCTTCCACTGTCGCACAGAATTATACGGCCTCCACACAGTATTCTTTCGGCTTACCAGTCCTTCACTGCTTCACACTTCCGCATCGTCCTCACAGACTGCTGACCGCTTTGAACTGGGTGAGAAACTCTTGCTCTTCGACCAGTCTCTGATCGCTGACCCTTTGCTCCGGCCGGCCTGTTCGACTACCTCGAGCGTGTTCGAGTTTCGACGCGTCGAACACTGCGCGTGTTGCTAACACTGTCACCTTAATTTAAGTGTCTACTCTTCATTACAGCCACAGTTTCACTGACTGTTCACAATTACCTGCGTAAATTAAGCTCTTTCGACCCTTGCTTGGCTTTTTGATTTTGCTCACGTTTTTCTCCCGCTATCGAACTCACCTTCTCTTCAAATTTTTGATCCCAACCACTTCCGCACGTTCCTTCCCAGGCTCCAGTAGGAAACCAGTGGATAGCGAACAGCTCCAGCGCTCACTGCAGATGGTCCAAAATAGTTCCACACTCGCAAACGAAGACCACATATTTCCTGCGCGGCAGCTGTGGAAGCAAGAGGGTTGGAACAAACGTGCACAGCTTCCTACTTTCTCACCTCCTGGCTCCGATGCACAGATCCCATCCCTCGAAAAATTGATTCATTCGACATCGCTTCAGCGTGGTGCCCCGGGTGGCCCCAACTGGTTGCCCTTGCCCTCACACGTTCGTTTCATCTTTCCCTCGCAACTTCCTTTCCTCCAGTGCTCTTATTGTGGAGTCTCCGAACCTGCGGGATATCTTCAGCAGGGAAGCAGAAAGCCCAATACATACCCACTCTCCTCTCTTGGACGGAACTGTTGTAGCTGACCACCACCTCCCCCTCACGAACCCACCCGCTCACCTCGTTTCCTTCCCCTTCTTCCCTTCTCCCCTCTCTGCTTCTCCCTCAACAATCAACATCCCTCAAGAGCATACCCCTCCCTCGAATCTCAAACAGGTCTCATCCGATACGTCGCTCTCCGAAGGCACTTCTCATTTCCGGCGGCATCTCCAAAGACCCACGACCCTGACTCGCAGCTCATTTCAGCGGCACTTTCGAAGAACCGCAGGCTGTCTCGACGACGTGACGATTTCTACGACTTCTCTCTCCCCTTCTCTTTTCTCTCTTGCTTCGTTTCCTGTTCTTTCATCCCTCCCACCTCCAGCTTCTTCAAAGCTTCTGAACTACATCGACCTTATTCGACCATTCCCGACCATCTAACACCCCTCAGCCTCAAGCAATCAAGATGGGACTCACACTCCAGAGCATGCGCTCAGGCGCGTCGCAAATCCTCGCCTTCATCCTGCAACGAGCGCCAATCATGTCGCACCTCGCCCTCATCCTCCTGGGTCTTTTCGGTCCCGTGTATTGCCCCATGGCAACCTCACTCACCCTCTTGGCCATCCATCTTACCTTCTTCGCCTGCCAAACTCGGTCCTTCTGGGGTGTACTTGCCGCGTATCGAGGCGTTTTGAATCATTCACGAACCGACTGGCCCGACCACTACCAGAAAGAGCGCAACAAGCTCTTCCACCGTGATGGAGAGTGCATGGACGTTCTCGACTACCGACACGTCCAACACTGCATCATTATTCCGGCCTACAAGGAGGATCTGGCCACCCTGCAGGAGGTGAGTCAAGATCTGAATTCATCTCATTGGATCAATCCTAATTCTAACTTTGTACTTTGTCCTATTTTCAGACTCTCGACGTCCTTGCTTCACACCCCTTGGCCCAGACATCGTACCGAGTCTGCTTGGGAATGGAAGAACGTGAAACTGGTGCAGTAGCCAAAGCGGAGGCCCTTATCGAGCACTACCAGACAACGCGCCGCGCCTTCATCGACATGGCCTTCTCACTTCACCCTGGAAACATCGTTGGAGAAAGCGCTGGCAAGGCTTCCAATGTCAACTGGGCGGCCCGTTTCATGGCCAGTCGGATCCCGGAGAGCGAGTACCACTACACGATCATGAACATCCTTGACGCCGATACCCTCTTCGCTGCCGACTTCTTCCTGAGTTCGGCGGTCAAGTTTGCCTTGGCTCCTGCCTCGCGCCGTGCCGTCATGATGTTTGTTCCCCCTACTCTCTTCGACCGTAATGGTGCTGAGGTTCCCGTCTTCACCCGTGCTGCCGACATCTTCTGGTACGTTCTTGTGATGTGTGTCCCAAAACGTGATGTTGCTGTCCTGACCCCGGTTTTTAATCCAATAGGTGCTGCGCTGGTATTGGAGGTATCTACCCCAGCTCGTGGGTCAAGATTCCCACAAGTGCTTACGGTGCCAGTCTCGAGCTTGTCAAGTACTGCGACTTCTGGGACTGCGGACCGGAGGCTATCGGCGAGGACATGCACTTCTATGTCAAGGCCATGTTCGAGACGAAGGGTAATGTGAGTGGTCAGTGTGCCGCAATAGTAGGTTGCATTCGAGGCTTACCATACATTCTTTCCGTAGGTCTACGCCGAGACGATTTACTCGCCTGCATCCCAGTGCAACGTCGTCGGTGCCGCAGGAAACGGAGCTGTCTCTTCATACGTGAACGACATGCGAGCACGGTGGTCTCAAGCTTGTCGCCACTTGTGGGGCTCGCTCGACTTCGGCTACTGTTGGCACCGGGTCCTGACAGGCAAATTTGGTCAAACTAGGAAGCAGAACAACTACATGGCTCTCACTACTTCGGAAGACGAGCTTGACGATACCCCATTCTGCGACAAGTCTGCTCTTCCCATGAAGCAAATCTCGATTTTCACCGAGGACGCCCACGCTCAACTTGCTTCTCCCGCCTCGTCTATCAACACCGACGCCACCGCCGTTGAAGATATGCCTGAACTGAACCTGCAGAGCGGGAAGGGCAAAGCGTACGGAGACTATGACGGAATCATCGTACCCACACCGCGCCGAGCCGAGGAAGAGGAGGCACTCATGTTCACCGCCCAAAGCGAACCTCAGTCCGACTATTCGTTGAAGATGCGTTTTATGCCAATGATCTCCGTCATGACTCGCCTGTACGAAGCACACTTGATGCTTGCCCAGGTTACCCTTCTCATGGCCATCCTCCGAATCTACCCTTCCGTCGTCCACCGCAATGGCCACATGAGTTGGTCAGACCCTTGGCCTCGGCACTGCACCTTGACGACTTGCACCACCGCCTTCTTCAGCACTCCCTTCGCTTCCTCAGCCGACGTACCCACCAACCTCGCACCAGGGATGCAGCCAGCATGGATGATGCCCGACGTCATCATCTGCGCCATGCGACTTGCTCAAATGCTCAGTATCGCCGGTATTCTCGCCACCGTGGGCATGTGCGCTTCGCACGACTACTACCACCGTGCCGGAGCTTACATCCGCTGGTTCGAGTCCAACACACTGTACAGTCGATGGCAGCAGGGCAGCATTCGTACTCCTGACGGCAAGCCACCAGCACGCTACCTTGGCATGGAACCTCTGCAGCGATTCCACCGGAAGTGGCCCCGTGCACTCGTTGACTTCGCTGCAGTGCCATCTGCGGTTCTCTACGGTGTTTTCCCGATGTTCTACGCTCAAGTCCGCCACATTTGGACCGTGAAGTTGACATATGGTGAGTCTCAAGAACATGTTGTTCGCACAAATTCGTATCTGACTCCATCTGTTTCTTTCCTCTTTCAGTCGTCTCCGCGAAAGGCAAAGGTGTAATCGTCGCCCCACAGACCGCAGACGCAGTTGCCGCTGTGAACGCAGACGCTTGCGTGCGCCAGAGCATGGACGCTTCAAGGTCTCGACCATCAGAAGATGTCCTTGCGTTCCGACAAGGCGTGCGGCAAAGATCATCCGTCAACTTGTAAAGCGGCGTGGAATCGACGAGGGTCCTCCCTCGGAAAGGTATCGCTTGGGCATCCACCCGCACTTCCATGGCCCTCTTGCGATCGGTCAAATTTCACCCAAATCTACATGCCACCAACCTCGCCCTTCATCTTCAAGCTCCTAGGCTCCCAAACATTTTTATTACTTTACTACCTTACGAGGACTCTGCAAGATTCTGCAATACGAATACCTATTACTTAGACGAAGATATCTTTGTGTGAAGAAGTTGAATACGGCGCATCAATGAGCCAGCATTGAGCAAGATAAAATATTGATTATGATACACTAGTAGCCTGGTAGGGGGCGATAGATACACAAGGAGCAGAGAAGAGGGCCAAGAGCATTATAAGGAGAAGGCCATACAGATGACCGTGAAGGAAAAGGACAAGAGTCCAGAGAAATCATGATGAAATTCGAGACTATTCCCTTTCAGCAAGCCCCGAAGAAGAGGACACAGAACGTCATGATCCAAGCAGAGCGAACGACAGAAGCCAAGGTCAAGACCCCTTCCGTTTCCTCCATGACACCACTCTTCGAGACCGCGGTTGTTGCTGTGGAGTTGAACGTGCGACACAGAAGGACCGAAGGGATGCCCGAAGGGTCCGTAGCGAACCCAATCAGAAGCTCATCATCTCCACATGCTCCCACCTTGGTCCCAGTCGGTGCCCAGGTGCCGTGCGAGACAGCAACAGAGTCTTGCGCGCTGAAAATCACAGTCCGATTTCCCGAAGGTCGACGCTGCGTGAGGCCGTCGATATCTGAGATGGGAGCGCAGATGGCTGATGCGCTCTGCCCAGTGGATGACGTGTAAGAGTACCCGATAACGAAGGCGTCCGATGCGCACTGGAATTTGGTGTGACCCGGGGCCCAGTTTCCATCATGGGGAACGTTCCGCTCGTCGGAAACGTATTGCACGTCTGGGTTTGAAGTGTAGTTCCAGATGGACCTTCCTAATGTTGCGTCTGTGCAAAGTCCGCGGGGTACTGTGCCATGACTGAGGCCGACCAGTCGAAGACCGTCAGGACAAGAGGCGCGAGTGTTGCCTGGATGCCAGCTGATGTCGTTAGAGATGGTCGTGCTCTGCTGCGCTCCGCCCCAGTCCGGCGCCAGCATTCGCCATACAGGAGTGACAGGAATCTCTCCTCGTCGAACGTTCTTGGTGCTTTGCAGTCGTTTCCAAGAGGACAGCCGCCAATCGCCTTCGTCGAGAACGCTAAGTCGTTGACCGTTCTGGTCCCAGGCATGGAGGGCCCATCCGTCTCCTAGACCATATTTATGCCAACCCACCAGCGGCCAGAACGCATAATCGAGATCTTGGTCAATCATAACTTGAACGAAGTTTCGCCACCAGTTGCGGTTCTTCGAGACGGTGTCTGCTCGACCTCCCACGCCAAACTCGGAGATCCATACGGGCGCCGTATAGTGCGATTGCGTTTCTGTTAGCGCGGTGGCGACATACCCTGCGAGGTCTGTGACGGATGAGTTCAGCTCAGATGCTGAAAAGTCGCGGAATAGAGGATCGCGGGTAACGAAGGGACCCGAGTCGGCACCGGTATTGTTGGGTCCGATGTAGGCGTAGAAATGGGCACCGTAGACGAGCTTGTCTTGGACGGCAAGTGTGTGGGAGAGCTCGCGAACGGGTAGCAGCATTGGACGTCCGTGAGGGCGCCCGTTCAGTGGAATCCCGACGAAGTTTATTCCTGTTGGACAGGGAAGGAAGGAAGGTCAGATAAGCGCTCGACCGTCCCCTCTCTAAGTTGAGACTCTTTGATACGTACCCTCGACGACTATGAGAAGGTCTGGATTTGCCTCCCGCAAAATCCGGTTGGCCACGTCGAAAGACGCTTGCCACCAGTCATAGTTGCCTCCCTGACCCCATGTAGGATCATTTACAATATCCCTGCGTACCTCATTGTAGAGATCGACACCAACGACCCGTTTGTTGCCCTTGTACCGCTTGGCCATGAGTAGCCAGTCCGACTGCCACTGCGCCGTTGTTTGAGCGGAATTCCATCGCGAATTTCGATCGGCACCGCAGCACCAGAGGCTTTTGCCTGTCATGTTGTTCAAGACGACAGCAATACCCTTCTTTGTCAGAGCAGTAACAGCAGCGTCGAAGATCTGCAGAGCGGTCATCCCTCTCAGTTGGGGGTTCGCTTTGAGTGCTGAGTCCGGAACGATAGTTGTGTCGTGGATCATCTGATTCGAGAAGGGCAGTCGGACGGTGTTGATGCCGAGTTCGAGAAAGCTGTCCACAATCTCATCGATGGGCACGCGGTCAAGGCAGAGCACGGTCTGGTACGAGACTTCGCCTGCGTGATGATTGTTTGGGTTCGAGTAATCCCCGGTTCCTAGGTAGGTCCCTGAGGCGCCGTGCCAATTTCCGCCTTGCATTCGGAATCGTTGGCCATTCGCATCAACAACGTACCGCCCGCGCGTACTGAGAGGTGGCTTCCAAGAAGTGAGGAGACCGGAGACGGCAACGTCGCTGCTGCTGTCGGTTCCTGATTGTCTTGAGCTGAGCTGAGCATCCTCCTCATATCGAATGCTGTGACCGCTACTTTGAGCTGAGACTGCGACGATGACGGCCGCAACCGTAGCCTGGCGCAGTAGTCTGGCCCACTGAAAGAATCGCATCTGCTTTTAGATCAGGATATATCTAGTGTGGGCAGGGCAGGACAGGGGATGGTGGTGGTAGTGAAGACAGATAGGAGTCAGAGTGGGGATGAGGGTCAGCTTCGACTGGGCCAACTTCCAGAGCGCTTCAGGTCCAGAAGTGAGGGAACTTGATGAGATGGAAGTACTGTGAAATGGCCTTCACTCGGCTGCACTTGCCTACACATATGCGCACGGCCTAAGCGCTAAGCTCGAAGCGGCTCATGTATTCTGTCTTTCGAAAACTGAGCACCACGCGTACGTTTCCTGGGGACTCCTTGGCCCTTGCCGCCTTCCTGAGCGAGGAACGTGCGCCTGTCAAGATCGTGGAGGGAGGAAGGGGGAAGGGTGCTAGTCCCGGACGATCTTCCGTGCGATTGCCGATTTCTGGAGTCAAACACAGTTCAACAAGGAATTCAGTTTTTGAGTCGGGGAAAGAAGCGAAGTGAAGCGGGAAACTTCACCCACAAAGTCTTCACCCTCCAACCACCTTCAAGTGCTTTTTAGCGATTCGTGCTTCCGACTTCATGCTGCCTTCCCTTTCTCGAGTCGAATCCAGCGCTCGTTCCACGGGCCTGAGGTCGTGCTGGACGAGTTCGCGGTCTCATCGGTAGAGATGATTCAGGTTCATGACGGTCGATGAGATGACCGAGAGGGAACGGAAACTTAGAGCCCGGCTTACTCACCTACCACACCCTGACACGCTCACGTCTTCTTTTCCTCTCCACTTCCTCCTTTCTGTCCGCTCACCTTCCTTTCTATCATACCTATCGCAGCCTATCTAGCATCCATGAGCACTCCCGTCCAAGTCATCGATGCCGTGCGCAACGCTTTCCCCGCCATCGTGAAGAACACTGACTACAGTGAGTTAAAACTTTACACCCGGTCTGCTGGGATCATCACACCCATCTCAAACAAGATCTATGTTCTACAGTACACTCCGAGAATGCGGGCGGTAGTCAAGTCCTTGGATCGGTTGCAGCCAAAATCTCGTCCTACCTGCTGGAGAGCAACGTCCAAATGGCCGACTACAAGCTCGCCTACGCAGCCAAAGCCCAAGTCGACGCTGGTTACGCGGCCACGGCACTGTACCTGGGCCACGATGTCACCTCGGAAGAAGTCATGTTCGGTTCTTCGGCCACGCAACTTGTTGAGACTCTCTCTCGAATGATCGAGGAGAGCATCATTCAGCGAAACATCTGGGTCAAGGGAGATGAAATCGTCATCTCGGAGGCCGACCATGAGACAAATCGCGGAGCGTGGAAGCGATTGGCTGCTCGGCATGGACTCGTCATCAAGCATTGGACGACTTCAGACATCTCGGTCAACTCTCCGTCCCCCAGTAACAACGTGTCCAAGGAGCTTCACACCAATAAACTCGCCGAAGTCGTCACCGAACGCACCCGCCTCGTCTGCTTCACCGCTTGCTCCAACGTGCTCGGCAGCTTCGTGGAAATTCCCGCTGCTGTCAAGGTTGTCAAGGAGAAGAGCGGCGGCAAAGCCTGGACATGCGTCGATGCCGTCGCCTACGCACCTCACCGACGACCCAAGCCCAAAGACCTCGGTGTCGACTTCCTCTTTTGGAGTTGGTACAAAGTCTACGGACCGCACCTGGGGACAATGTACCTCTCTCTCCGGGCACAGGAGGAGCTTCTCACAAGGCTCAACCATCACTTCCTTCACTCTTACCCGGGGACGTATCCTTTCCAACCCTCGTCGCAGCAGTACGAACTCATCGCCTCGGTCGCTGCTATTGGGAACTACTTCGCTGCTCTCGGAAATACGGTCAAATCCGACGCTCAAGACCGAACTGTTTCAACCTTAGCTTCGGCACCAGAGATCGACTGGGTAGGAGCACTCCGCAGCGCTGATCACTCCAAGGACCTCTCCCAGCTCCTCGACGCCGCTTACGATTGGATCGCAAGCCATGAGAACGAGATAACGAAGACTTTCCTGCGTACCCTTCGTCAACCCGAGGAGAAGAGCGGATTCCATATTGTGGGCGATGCCGAAGATAATCCAAGAAAGCGTGCACCTACGATTGCTTTCGTTGCGGACGGCAAGCACAACTCTCAGACCGCCAAGCAAATCCACTCCCTCCTCGTTGACTCTGCAAAGGTAAGTTTCAATACCATGTGTTCTAGATTCGCACCTCGAGTAATTGACATTTGGCCTCGCGTTGATAGATGGGAGCCCAGCAAGGACACATGTACGCGTACGATCTCATCAAGGCTCTCGGCCTTGATCTTGAGGACGGGGTGGTCCGAGTCAGCTTCGTGCACTACAACACCATCGAAGAGGCTCAGAAGGTTGGGGAAACGCTCACCTCAGCTCCTCTTTGACGACCTGCCCCGAACCTCATGTCATCTCCTTCGACTCGTACTGCGGAATTCATTGCATGAGTCATGTGGTCAAAACTTGCGTTGGACAAGGATGAGAGTTCTCGGTCTGCCTAAATCATCGCCTTTCTGCACTCAGCAGCTGAACACAGTGAGCTCTTTACGTATATGTCAGGAGAGTTATCGAATTCAGTGCATGAGGTTTAGACCGGCCGTCGATCCCGTCGAGCCAGGCGAGAGGTAATGGACTGAGGAGCCGACTGAGATGGGGGCGAGTGCATCATGCAAGTATCCAACAATGGAAGAGATCACACAGATGAGCAGCAAGAATTGCGAGGACAATGCAGATGAAATTGCAAGGAACGTTCGAAAACACCAGGATGGCGCGGATACAGTGGCGATGATAACGACCAGGGGAGTGTTAAGATGTATGGTGAGGGATGATGGCGACGAGATCTCGAGAGGAGAGGTGATGTGCGGACATGGTGCAGGGCAGGCGAAGCAGAATTGGGATGAGAAGAGGTCAAGGTCGAGAGGCGGAGATGATGGTCGAAGTTGCATGATGCAGAATGGTGACCAGAAGCTCGTGGGTATTAGGAAGGCATCAGCGAGGTGACAGATGAGCAGGGAAGGACAAGGATATGACATACCAAGGTCGAGATTGAGATAGATGTCGATGAGGAGCCGAGGAGGTCGAGTCGAAAGTCGGAGGGGTATGATG
>RDSH01000241.1:0-29920 GCA_009428295.1 Tilletia walkeri
ATGAGGATGAGGATGAGGATGAGGATGAGGATGAGGATGAGGATGAGGATGAGGATGAGGATGAGGATGAGGATGAGGATGAGTAAGAGTGAGTACTCACCTGGATGACGTGAGTTCGGATGGAAGAGGGAGGCTCTCCTGGAAGGATGAACAAGGAAGAGGAAGACAAAGTCAGAGAAGAGTCGGATTGATTATGGGACAAACCATGAGATAGATGGTGAGGATGAGGAGTGAAGAAGATCGTAGGCAGGGGGGGGATGTTGGAAGGGAACGCCAACTCACCTGGGCCGAAAGATAGCAGCGCCGAGTACCACAGCAAGGAAGAAGTATGAGAATCGTATGAGAATCCCAGGGAGAAGTGCTGGAGAGATTTGATGAGCGAGTAATGTTTGAGAGAGAGGAAAGAGATGGTGGAAGGGGGGAAGAAATTTTTTGTCGGGCGGTCTTTCTTTATGGCTTTCCTGCCACTCTGATCTTCTCGAAGGATCCACAGCAAGACTAAGGAGGTGAGGCAGTCAGTCAGTGTAAAAGGTCGGCGCGTAGGCGCACAGGCCAGGTTTTGAGCAACAGACACTGACCTGATGCTGTCCATCCTCTAGGAAATTGAGGTTTCGGCAGTCGCCATCCTTATCGTGACACTGGGCGTCTGCGTCTTGGAACAACCAGAGAGCGCTAAAGGGCTGGGCAGTGAAGAGGGGGGGAACTGTCGTGGTGTGCGCAGCAGGCTTCCGTTGTCGTTCTGCTGGTTGTTGCTGTTGCCTGTTGCTGTTGCCATCGCCCCTGGCTGTCCAGCTCACGCAAAGCAACAAGGCTCAAAACCCCGGTAAAAGCGACCACCATCCTGGGAAACGACAGTCGTGGACGAAGCGAGCCAAAAGGAGCTTCGAAGAGAAAGGTCAGCGCGGGGTTGATTCAGGAGGAAGGTAGACAGGAGGAGCGAAGTCAGGAGAATTGGGAAGAAAAGTGAACAGAAGTAGCCAGTGTTTTTATCCCAATCTTCAAGTCCTGTATCTCTCCCGGCAGCAGAAGGAGAGCAGATACACTCCTCCTGACGTGCCTGTCTGCCTTTCGT
Source organism: Tilletia walkeri (assembly GCA_009428295.1). NCBI lineage: Eukaryota > Fungi > Basidiomycota > Exobasidiomycetes > Tilletiales > Tilletiaceae > Tilletia > Tilletia walkeri. The sequence goes on from RDSH01000241.1 coordinate 1,073, forward strand.
AACATTGTCCATTTGGCTCCTGAGTCCTGTCTGTGCGGTGAAGCAGTGTGCACTGATTGTGAGATGTGGTCGCTGAGAGCCAGAAGCATCGCACCCTTTTGACGACACTAGCAAATCCTCCAAGGCGTGAGAAATCCGTCAACTACGCCTCTACTCATCAGCTGAAAGATCATGTCAAATGAATAATGAACAGAGGATCAATTACATATTGAACTTTCTTGGACTGAAAGCTCGCTGGATTTGAACCTTGTAGTGAGGGATGGAATGAATGATGTCCATGAGCACGTACTTCGGGAGGGGACCTCGGCCCGGTTACACCTCTTCTGCGTCGTCCTCGACGCCTGCCATCAAGTTGGAAGGGCAACGGAGAAGGAGAGGTTGCCTATAAGATTACGGAGGTCAGATTGAGGGGTTCAGATTGAGGGTTCTGAGTGTCAGAATGTTCTGCGGTGCCTACGGGCGTCTCTGTCGCATGAGCATTGTGTGTCTGGTTCCAAGATCAAAGAGGGATACAGGGAATGCTTTGGACAGCGAGAGGAGAGAGATGTGTGAGCGCACAAAGTAAGTGTCAGCCAAAAGGAGTGAAAAGACGATGTCATCCTGTAAACTAAAGGTGAGGGATGCGACGGCTGGGACTCCGCGGTGGCCGTTCAGTCGAGTAGTGCCCACGAGAAAGGACATCAGGTGAATCTCACAAGACAATTGTCACGAGAGTCCGAAGCAGCAGGCATTGTGGAAAACTGGACAAAGGTTTGAATATCCTTGCCGACGGTGGACGGTATGAAATACAACGATACGGATGACCAAACACCAATGGTAGGCGAATGCCGACCTGATCGTATGACTTTTGAGCCTGAAGGGATATGAGATTGGAGGCCAGAGTTCAGCGTCGGAGGAAAGGCCGCATGGAGTGGGAAGATAACTCACTCTGAGATATGAGAGATCGTGAGGCTCGTTTAGCAAGTGCATTGGTTCATGCACATTGCCTGAGCGTCGCCGCTGGTGGAGTAGCAGACGGTGTTCTCGTCGCAGTGAACGCGGTTGTCGCTACCGCAGTAGCACTGCAACAGAGAAGGAATAGGTTGGGAACATCAGCCAAAGGGGAAGAGTTGTGAATGTTCGGGGATAGATGACTACGTACCCCGCAGCTTTGGCAGTAACCGGTGCCAGGAGAGGTGACATCGGGGCAGCTCATTGCGTTAACCATCATGGGGACGGCAGCGGCGACGATGAGGATGCTGAAGAGGGAGAACTTCATATTGGAATGTCTGTGGGTGAGTGGGAAGAAAAGTGTGTAAAGAAAGAGACTTGTAAGGGGGTGAAGAGATTGGAGAAGACATCAGCTTGTACTGACGATGAACGTCTCTTTATACTTGTTGCACACTCAATGGGGCGTATGGAATGAGTCATACAGGGATACACAGCGCAGCAGGATCCTGGGAACATGACCACTTCTGAATCATACGATCATCCTGGACTCGTCCAGTAAATGAGTGGAGGTCGAATTAGGGCAGCTCGGCAAGTCATGAGGGAGAGAAGGTCGGAAAAAGAGAAGGGCATGAGCACAAGAGCGATGGGCGGGTAATCCGAAGGACAAATCTGGCGTCGAAAGGAGAAAAGCAGTCAGCAGAGACACCTAGATCCTAGATCGCCAGCCGCACTTTCGAAACCGCGTGTGTTGCCGGTCCAGGTGCTCAGATTCTAGGGCCCTGGACGCCGAAATCGCCTGCGGTACTGTCATGACTTTGGCGAGGGCGGGCGGGCATTGTACTTGGCAATTGGCTGGACAAGTATGCCGGTCGACAGGGTGTTCCCTGAGTGTTGGTGCGCTGGCCGATTAAGGTCCAAGGTCTGGTCGCCTGGTCATCCGTAGAGTTCTGTGATCGGTGAGGGCTGAGAAAGTGGTTGGAAGTTGGAAGAGGGGTGAGAGTGGAAAGAACAGAGGTGAGTGTCAGTTGTGACAAGAATGACCGGGTGAATCAGCTCCCTCAAGATGGATGGGCGTAGCAAAGTACGGAGTAGAGTAGTACGTAGGCGAGAATCATTAGACAGCGCCACAAGATTGGCTGTCCGAGGGTATGAATACATAACCCAGCATGATGCTGCCTCTCAGCCCGGGCTCGAGAAAAACGTCAGGATGACAGCAATCAGAATCATGCTCCCAGAGGAAAACTTCACCGGACTGTCGTGGCCATCGTCGCAAGACCGAAGTGAAGCAAGATGATTCCGGAGCTTGTCCAAATCCAGTACACGCTATCTGAAAGCGTGGACCGTGGATTCTTGAACTTCTGGGATCTCCGTCGACATATCGGCGACCCAAAGCTAAGCCATTCCCTTAAAGGCTGGTCCATCATATCCGGTATCGCATCGCGCGTCTTGCAGAAGAAAGTCAGGAGCCTGGCCGAAGCTTCGAGGTGTGTGGGAGGTGCGCTGTGCGATGGCCTCAATGCGCGATACCGAGCGAGTACCAGGAGGTGATGAAGTCGGCGACTCGGCGTTCGCATGCGCATGTATGTCATGGTGATCGGGTGCTCGGGCCGCTTTCCGTTCAGACTCAGTCTCACGACTCACTCATCACGTTGAAGCTGGTCGGGGGAGCACCTCGATCATCACCACCTCCTCCGCCACGAGTCTAGTCCTGTCACACTACAACCTCCTCTTCAACTGCACGCCCCTTTGAGAGCATCAACATGTCCAACGAAGATATCGACGCCAACGTCCCAAAGGAGCAGCGCGCCGGCTGGAGTCAGGTCAGTCCTGGGACGCCGTGCTCGACGGTCTCGGTGTTGGTCTCGGTGTTGTTCTCTGCGCACTTCACTAAATCCCCACCTCTTTGCTTCACAACAGTTCCTCAAGTCCATCGCGACCTTCTCTGGCGATCTCTCCAGCTTGACCGCACCCTCCTTTATCCTCTCACCCGTGTCTCTCGTCGAATTCCCCGCATAGTGAGTATCCGCTCTGATGTCCCGAGCTCTGTCCAGATCGATGATGCTCACCATCATACTACGCTCATCATTGCAGCTGGGGAGAACACCCCGAACAATTCGCCAAGGTCAAGGAGGGCCGCGACGATGTTGAGCGTCTCACCAACGTCCTGCGCTGGTTCATCAGCACTCTCAAGGGCCAATACACCGCCCGTAACTCCAGCATGGGCAGCGAAAAGAAGGTGAGCATTCGACCCGAAATGAAACGATCGGGAACAACGTGCAAAGAGACTAACAATCGCGCATTTATAGCCCCTGAACCCCATTCTTGGCGAGCTCTTCCTTGGCAAGTGGGCCGACACCAAGGGGCAAGGCGAGACTTCACTCTCCGCTGAGCAGGGTGCGTGAGGATGTCCACAAAGATGCCGAACTGCGTCTGCAGACTTGCTCACCTACCCCTTTCTCTGACTTCTCGTCTTCTGTCTGCTCCCCCCGTATACAGTCTCTCACCACCCCCCGATCACCGCATACCACCTTGAGAACTCAACAGCGGGCGTCCGACTGCATGGTCACAGCGCGCAGAAGACATCATTTACCAAGAGTGTCACACTCCAAGTCCGCCAGCTTGGACATGCCATCGTCCGCTTCACTCCTGCAGGCGAGTCCCAGGAGCAACAGTACCTTATCACCCTTCCCCAGCTCGTCATTGAGGGTCTCCTCTACGGCGCCCCTTACATCGAGCTACAGGGTACCTCCTACATCCAGTCCTCCACCGGCTACCTCGCCACGATCACATACTCCGGTCGCGGTTGGGTGTCCGGCAAGGCTCACTCCTACAAGGCCACCATCAGCCCCTCGGCCGCACCCACCAATGCCTTCTACACCATTGAGGGCGACTGGTCAGGTGTCAGCAAGTTCAAGGGCAAGTCGCCCACAGGCGAGCGCGATGCTATCTTCTGGGACGCTTCGACGCCTCGCGTCGAGCTCCAGGTGAAGCCTATTGAGGAGCAGGACGTTATGGAGAGCAGGAGGGTATGGGCTGTTACTGCAGCGGGCATTCGGAAAGGCGACTACGAGGCCGCCAGCAAGGACAAGAGCAGGATCGAGGTAAGTGGGACGAAGAGGCACTTCTGTCAGCGTGTTATGCGCGCCTTGACTAATGATTTCTTTTGCTTGTACCATCAACAGAACGAGCAGCGCGCCAAGCGCAAGGCGGAGGCGGCTGAGGGTACTGAACACAAGAACAGGCTCTTTGTGCACGAGGAGGACGATGCTACTTGTATGTTCCCCTTCGCGTCCTGTACTGAGCTGTGTACCCACCTCTGGATTTCTCACGCGTTCTGATGCCCTTCTCTGCAGACTCGACCCTTGCGGCCATGTTCGGTGGAAAGCCTGCCAAGGAGGACTACTACCGGTAAGTGGCCAAAGCTAGGATATAAACCTTGAAAGATTGCTGAACTTCCCTCATCCCCGCCTCACACAGCTTCACTGGATCATCTTAGCTTAACGGACGTTAAAGGGGACAGAGGTTGTGAGCGAGGACTTAAGAGGTCGAGGACCACAAAATCCAGATGGACGCCCGGCGGAACTTCTTCCTCTTCCTTTTTGCGCTCATTGACCGGTCCGGTTGTTGCATATGTTGCGCTTTGATATGCCTCACATGTCCATACTTCGAGCCTGTGGAAGTAATACACGCGAAGGCTTGCACGTTTCTTTGCTCTGATCGCCCTTTTTGTGCTCTGATGTATGCTTTGACTGTCGATGTGGATTCGTCCCGTGCTTCGTGCGACCCAATCTGCTCACATGTGCATGTGTGCATGAAGGTTCCATTCTATTTGAGCCCTGAGGATATCTTTGCCCTCTCTATTTCAGATCTTTGCACCGTTTTTGTTACTGCTGTCTTCCGCCTCGGCCTCGTTCTGTCTCTCACTTGGTCCCGGTACGCCCCGCCATGCCTTTTCGTCGGCCTCGGTATTGAAAGTGGCGATGAAGTCACGGAAGAAGTTGCGCCATGCCGCTCTGTCAAAGGACGGAGAGAGAGAAGTTGAGCGGCAGCTGAAAAGGATCGAACGGGGGTGCACCAATACTTACTTGGTGGGTACGGAATGTCCGCCTTCGTGCTCTTCTACGCGGACGTTGGCGCAAACCTCAGTGAGTGTATGAGCGCGTTCTGTGAGCGTGACAAAGAGGAGAAACGGTCAGCCGGCTGGAAGGTCAAAGCTGTGCCTTGAGACAAGCGTACCTGCATCGATGATAAGATCGTTTCTGCCAAGGGAACAAATTGTCAGAATACTTCTTGATCAAACTGCTACGCCTATACGGATCTTCGAGGTAGCACGTACTTTCCAAGAATGACGAGCATGGGTGTTTGAATAGGTTGAGCCCACACTTTTTCCATGGCGGCATCTCTGCTTCGGAAGCCTGAGATAGCGATGCCGAATCGGAAAGGCTTTTGGTTTGAAGGTAGCCTCAAGCCTGGAATACGAGACGGATCTTCGAATCCTGAGGTCAAGATTCCTGCGAGACACGCTCCTGAAAATTTGGAAGTACAAGGGAGTTAGAGCCTTGGAGTGCAGTGGCAACAGACAGATCTAGCTCACCTTGACTGAAGCCGCATACAGCATCAAAAGGGCCCTCCTTTTCGAATACGCCGTTCAAGAACTCGACCGTCTCCGGCCAGAGGAGGTATCGCCCATCATCGTCCGCTTTCCACCAGGCTCTCGGTTGTTCCTCGAGCGGGGTGGACTCGTCGACTCGTTTGCCTTCGCTTTCCTCGGGTGCATCGAGCGATTGTGCGGCGGAGAAGGGCTGGACGAGGTGAGGGCCGTTCACGCAGTGGAACTCGGCGATGTCTGTAGGGCAGAGCACATCGTTAGCCTTGCCTTTCCAACTCTATGAAGGAGTTGGATGGACTCACCTCGACAGGCCTTTCTGATCGCGCCCAGTCGCTTGTGGAAGATGAATGCATTGGAAGTGTAGCCGTGCAGGGCAAGAATACGCAGAGGCCGTGTCATCGTGAATATCTAGTAAGTAAGACAATACCTCGTCGCTGTCGTCCTTGACCTCGCCGACGCCATCCTCATCCTCGTCGACGTCGAGCTCGGAACGTTTCGCAAGGTTCCCGCAAAAAAGGTCTGCCGTAGTCGATCTTCTCGTCCACCAAGGTCACCCCAACCTCACACCGACATAAGTAGCAAGCATGGCCTCCGCATCAGCCGCACCGCCCGCGTTCGAGGTCAGGACAGCGACCATCTCTCGCGTCACGAACGAGACCCAGATCGAAGTCACCCTCTCTCTGGACGTCCACCCCGAACATGCGCCCCAGACTATCAAAGTCAACACCGGTATCGGCTTCCTGGACCACATGCTCCACGCGCTCGCCAAGCACGGAGGCATGTCCCTCGAACTGACGTGCAAAGGCGACCTCTGGATCGATGACCACCACTCAGCCGAGGACTCCGCACTCGCATTGGGCGAGGCGTTCAAGGCTGCCTTGGGCCCGATCAAGGGTATCAAGCGCTACGGCACGGGACATGCGCCTCTCGACGAAGCTCTCAGCCGCGCGGTCCTTGACATCTCCAGTCGGCCGTACTGCGTTGCGGAACTAGGGTTGAAGAGGGAGAAGATTGGAGACCTTAGCTGTGAGATGATCCCGCACGTTTTCCACAGCTTCGCGATGGCGGCAGGTGTGACGCTGCACGTCGACTGTCTCAGGGGAGACAACGATCATCACCGGTGCGTATGTCTAGCTTCTTGAGCTGTTGATCCATTAAGTGTGCTGAAGCATTTCGTTTATCTCAATTTGCTTGCACAGTGCTGAGTCTGCATTCAAGGCACTCGCTCTGGCCATCAAGGAAGCAATTACACGAACCGGGTTGAACGATGTTCCCAGCACCAAGGGTGAGCACGAACACTAGCTACCAGTAATGCTTGGTCTCGTATACTGACCTGCTGTTCTGACTACGATCGCAGGTGTCTTATGACAAGTATGTCTCTTAGAATAGTTCACCGATAAGAATGCAAAGCAATCTAGAATCACATCGCCCCCTGCTACATAGATTCGTCTGAGATTGACACCTCTACTACGTTCGGAAAGGCTCCCAGAAGCTCTCCAGCTGAGACGCTTTCACGCCCAGAATGTCTTCAACAGCCCGAGGTGGTCGTTCACGACCGACGCCGGAGACATGCTCCGTGCTTATCGAAGGAAAGCGGTGCTCGCTCGAGGTCTGTGGCTCGTTAGAATCCTCGTCGTACGCCATGCGCCACGATGGAAGCCGCTCCTCCCCATGGACCGAATAGCATTGTTCGTCGTTCTGGAATACGGCAGGGACGCAGGCCTCCGGAATTGCTGACCTGCCTTGCATCTGTACGGGTTCGCCGAAGTTTTCGGTTTGATGCTCGTATAATGCCTCCTCCCTGGCCGCAAAGTTGTATGCGGGCGCGACACGTTGAGGTAAATCAACTGATGCATTTCTCTGCTGCGATTCAGAATGGTAGCTGTCGAAAGTGGCGATCGGATATTCCTCGAAGTGACCTCTTGTGTCCCTGCATTCGGTCTCCAAGCACTCGAGAGGAAGGCCGTCACAGGACTGATAGTTGCCTTGTTGCCACTCGTGTGCGTTGCCGGAAAGTGAAGCTTGGTGCTCCGGGTAGCTCCATCTTCCAGCGCCTTGATCAACCTCAACCTCAACAGCAGGGGTTGGGAAAAATCCCAAGGTCTGGCCTAGGGGAGGATGGTAAGTTGAGGGAGGGAAGCTCTGTGCTACTCGGCTGGGCGGAGGGTTACGGGACGGCTCGAGCACGTCGCCTCGGAAGTGTGGAGCTTGATGTGATGATTGGGACGCATACAGTCGCGGTTGGATCTGATTTGATCGCAGTCGTTCTGGCCTTGCGAGATGATGTTCGCGTCGCCAGGAGTTTGCTGGCTGGGTTGGACACAGGTTGGTGATATATGAGTGGTTAGGAACAGTCGTTGAAAGCTCGTTGGATGAACTGATTCCGGGTGTATGACAGCTGAATGACCTGACTTGAGCGGGCGAGGCGAAGTCTGAGGCAACATTGTGGTGCATCGAAGGCGTGTGCGTTTGTACCTGGACGCCAGCGTCCACGCGACAGGGATCGTCCTGTTCGGGATGTCTGCCGGTCTCCAATTCGACTTCTGCGCCGTCCGGCGCAACGCATTTCTGTCTACGCATGTACACTGCAGCATCGTCGCCTTCAGTCTCAGGTTCGCTTTGGATCGTACTTGGTCGCGATGGAGGTGCTTTGAAGAATCGTGAGCTCCCAGCTTCTCGGCTACGGCGGATGCGATTCGAATAAGCGGAATGCGCGGAAGCGGTCTCAGTTTGTTCGTGAACTTCGTCCTCATCATCGATGGCGGAATCCTCGTCGTTGGTTCGCTGCGCCGGCTGGTTGAAGAACTTCAGTTCCGAGAAGACGAGGTCGGACGTGGGTATCTTGGACTTTCGCGAGGCGACACCCTTATTGAAGACGCCGGCTTTCGGTGCGAGCTGTTCGTACAGAGAATGACCTTGGTGAGTAACGGGGAAAATACAGCCATCTTCTTTCTCGACTTACAGTGATACGGCGCTCTTTTGTGATCGACTTTGGCTTGTCTAGAAGCTCCATGGCCGCCAGATTTGCCAAGTTGCGCTTTCGAGCAGACTTCAAACTGTTGCCCTCCTCCTTCCCCACTTTCTTCTTCTTCTTCTTTTGCTTCTTCTTTTCCTTATCGGTGTCATCGGATTCCTTATCCTCGTCATCTTCTTCTGACGATGCAGAAGTCGAAAAAGACTCTGCGCGTTTCTTGCCCTTCTTTTGAGAGTTCTTCTGCCGGATCTTGTGTGCAGCTGTGGTAGACGAATCGCGGACGATGAGCGCCTTTTTTCGACGACGCTCTTTGCGCTGCTTCAAGCCTGAGAAAAGAAGCATTGCAATCAGAGATGAACGCGCGGGTCTGCACAGCACAGTCGAGAAAGAGACTCACGTTCCTCTACTTCTCGCTTCTCCCTGTCGACTTCCTTCTCTGAGTGAGCTCGCTTCTTCGTGCTTCTGACCTTTAGCAGTTGGCTGCCTTCCGATCTCTGTTCGTCCACTGACTCCTCACGATTGGGTACCGCCTTTCGCTTTGTGGCGATTCGAGGCTCGAGCATGGGACTTTGTGGGCGTCTGCAATCCGTCCCGCGCTCGGCAACCGTGTTCTGCGTTCTGTCAGCTTGTGCCGCTTCCTTGTTGGGTTGTGACGAGGCTGGCACCAGGGCGGCCTGTCCTGCCACGAACTCGAGCACGGTATGACCAGTCAGCGCACTGGAAGTGAGCGAGCGGAGGTTGTTCTCTGTCAGCGGTGCCGAGGTGGATGCCATCCTCGATGAGAATGATGCGCGCAGATGACTGAGGGAAGGAAGAAGCAGATGGAGGAAGGTCAGCAAGAAGTGAGAGAGAAGAGGAAGAAAGTCAGCCGTCCTCAGCATCAGCACGCAAGGCCAGCATCCAACAGGGAGAACATCCGCAACACCATACCGATCAGCGCTCTCCATTCAGAGCAAGCGATCCTCTCCTTCTCATCGCATCGATAACCAGCAGCTTCACATCTTTCGTCCTTCTTCGCGGCCAGCTTCCTTTCCTCTTCGTCCACTTGACTCTCGGCGCTGTATCCGCCACCAGCATCGTTGACAGGCAGCATTGGCAGAGGAACTGACGGTGGCATCGAGCGCGAGGGCAAGCGTGTGGACGACATCAATCTTATAGGAAGTCCTTTTCCCTGGCAAAATCGCAGAACGCCTTCGACGTCTTCATCTCGAACAAAGACCTCGACGAGCGCGCAAACCACCACCTCAAAACACTTTCACCCCCAGTGCGACAGGAGAAGAAGCGCAGCAAATCTCTCCCCTGTGCGCGCGCCTTGAACCGCAAGTCATCCCACCACGTAGAGCTGTGCACCTTCTTACCGCGCGCCTGCCGGTGCATTTACCTCCCACAAGCCATACCACGATCACAGAGTGCTCGCAGCCGCGTACCCGTGCACTTTCCTTCACCAACACATAACAACAGCGAAGACGGCCCCTCGACGGCCTAGCATTCATCTCTCTCAACTACGCAGCTACCCTTCGAAGTCAAGGAAAACGAATCGGCTTGAAGCGCTCGCATCTGCGCTTCCCCACCGATCAATTTTGGCGGGACGATGAAGATCACCAAAAGCAAAAAGCTGGCCCCAGCCGTCAGTATGCTCGGACTAGGTTGACAGCGTCTGTACAAAGTGCATGCTGACCCTCGTTACCTCTTCTTTCTTTCTCCCCTTCAGACTCCCGAGCTCACCTCTCTTCTGGCGCGCATCGCTGCGGTGTCCGACGATGACCTGCCCGAGGTCCTCGACAACATATCCGAGTGGTGCTGGCCCAGGGGCGATCTCCTCTACTGGATTGCCACTCTGAACCGCTTCGACACGATTCTCGAGAAGATCTGCAAGGACTACGAGGTCGCCAAGGTTCAGACTAACGAGTTTACGCCCCTCTGCAAGAAGCTGCTCCTTAGCGTTCTCCGCTTCAGCAGACTGCTCATCGAGAATTGCACGAACCGCAAGCTTTATGCATCATATGAGGTATGTAGATGTACTTTTGCTCTGGTCGACCAGTCTGTGCTCACCAAAGTTCTTTGATATGACATCTGCAGCATCTTAATGATCTCCTTCTCACTCGTGACATCGACGTGCTCGAGGCTACGCTCCGCTTCATACTTCGGCCCGCGCAGCAGCGAAGCAGTTCCTCGCACTCGTCCCGCAATGAGCCCAACATATCTCAGGGCCGCCTTGCCTCTCTCGCCGTCATCTGGCCTACAACTCGAGGCGCCTCGGACATGGTCGCGCTCTGCAAAGAAGATGCAGTAGTGCCCCAAGAGGCTAGTAACATCCATTTCTCCTTCTACCGGGCGTCATCATCATCGAGCACGCAGGCAGAGGACGCTTCCGCTCAGCCGGAACAGCCGGCAACCACAAATACTCAAACGCCTGCACGGCCGCAACGTTCGCGAACTGCTCAAGCCAACGCTGTCCCCGTCACGCCTGCTAACCCTGCGCCGACCAGCTCTGCCAGCGCGCAGAGAACCGCTGCTACTCCAGCTGCAGCGAATGCATCAAGCGCATCGCCAGAGAACGGTGGAGACGGTCTTGTCTTCGTTGACATTCCCGCCTCCGATCAGGTCGGCAAGAGCCCCATGGACATCTTCGCCGATGCTGTAGAGCGCTTCTCTATTCCCGAGTCGGAGAAGTTTGATCTTTTCCAACGCATCCGAGTCGCCACAGGACTTAGCGACCCGAAGATGCGCCAGAAGATGATTGGTTGCAGACTCCTCTCGATTGCATGCTATGGTGAGTCTTTCTTCCTTAACAGTCCGGGTCAACCACTGAATGCTGACCACTTTTTGCATTCCAATCCTCAGCGCACATTGTCTCCGAGCACAGCGCAAACAGTCAACTGTTCCTTTACGAGCGCGAACTTGTCGCAAAGACAGCAAACATGCTCGAACCGGACAACCGCGTCCCTCAGGAGGTGAAGGCTGCCGCGATCTATGCGTTGGACGCGATGGGGCGATACCGCACCAAGTTGGCTGCCGTCCTCAATTCCGTCCAAGCATCTGTATCGCACGGTCTTCTTGTGCGTGTGCTGCGTGAGCTGGTCGAAGAGCTCAGCCAACCAAACCCGCCAACCTCGGACATGTACGTCGACAGCGTGTTTGGCTTCACGGCTTTCCTCAGCTCCATCCCGGCTCCTACCGGAAACGGTATGGCCATGAGTTCCGCTGTGCTACCGCTGCTCATCAAGCTCGTCGCTACACCCGATCCAGACGTGTACATGGTTCAACGCACGATAACCCGTGCTGTGGGTCTTATCGACAGCATCATCTCAACGCAGCCGAATGCCTATGCCACTTACACCAATGCGCACGGAGTCGAAACTTTGGTCTCACGCATACATGCCGAAGTTGAGCGCGACAGCAAGGACTTCGCAGACGCAGAGGCGCAGGCCCTATTCTCGGCTGACCCTGGCTCTGAGGACTCCCCGTACGGCACGCTGCCCTTTGGACGAGCCTCGTTGCTTCGCCACATCCTCAAGAGCATTTTGCACGACTTGCAAGGAGCGGGCACGCCAGACAGCCTTCGTACGCTCCTCGACAGCACCCTTCTCCAGAGCGTCAAGTGCATCATGGAGAACCGCAAGTTATTTGGTCCGCAGATTTTTGCCATGGCCATCAATATCATGGCTACATTCGTGCACAACGAGCCGACTGCGTTGACGACAATTCAAGAGAACAAGCTTTCGGACCTCTTCCTTGACTGTATCGAAGCTGATATCGAGTCGCACTTCGAGGTCATCATGGCCATTCCCAACGCCATCGGCGCACTGTCGCTCAATCAGACCGGCCTGGACATGTTCACGTCCCGTCCTATCATCGCCAAGCTTCTTTCTTTGTTCACGTCGGAGCGTCACATCAAAGTGCTTCAGGATGAGGAGAGTGCGGCATCTTTCGGATCTGCCGTAGACGAGCTTGTTCGGCATCAACCCAGCATGAAGGATGCCGTCTTTGCGGGTATCAATGCCATCTTTGATCGCATTCTCGAGGTCGGGAGCTCCTACACGCCCCCAGAACATCAGCGAGCCTACTACAGTCTCTTGACTTCGACTTCGACTGCAGCTACGGCTGCTCCGACAGACGTCGAGATGGCCACAGCCGATCAAGCTGCGACGGGTGATGGCACCGGCTCCAGCGGAAGTGGGAGCGAGAGCCCTGCTGCTTCCGATGAGGAGGCAGGACCTTTCGCATCGAGCAATCCGAGCCGGACATCCGAGGAGCACACTGTCTTGTCCTACATCAAGGCCATGGCACGATTCCTTGAGATGCTGTTCCAGACTCCTCACCATTGCAAGGATTTCCTGAAGTCGGACGGTCTCACCAAGCTTCTGTCGCTGTACAGCCTGCCCTGCCTCCCTGCAGACTTCTACAATCATTTGGCCGGCGATGCGCTCGTGCAGCTCGTCCGATTCATCGCGGATGCCAGTCCTAACACTGTCTTCCAGGCACTGTTCAAGGACATCAAGATTGCTATCGAGGCAGTTCCCCTCGACTTCCAAAGCAAAGCCCCCGGAGCCAGTCAATTGGTGCCCAACATCAGCGCAACTGACGAAGCAACAGCTGCAAAGAGCAATGAGCTGTACCGCAAGAGCATCTCGTTGTGCATGCGCATACATCTACTCGCCGACTGCCTGCACACTTACAATGTCCCGGGTCACAAACTGCCTAGCGGATTCCTCAGCTCCCTCTTCTCGTCGTCCGAGTCCAAATCGCTTGAGCTTGCGGACATGGGGTACCAGTTCCGCTTCTGGACTTGGGAGTATCTTCAACTCACTGCAGCTAAAGCAGACCGTTTGACCAAGAAGGATGCCGGGAAGGATTCTAGTGCGGATGCTACTGGTGCGGACAACAAGGACGAAAGCGCTGCGTCGGCCGTCGCTGGGGGAGCTCAGACCTCTGTTGTCTCGGACAAGCCCGATGGCGTCAACGACATTCCCGATGAAGCCATCGACGGTCCCTCCACATCGAAGAAGGCCTCAGACATTGGACCTCTTCCTTCGGACCCTGAATCTGCCAACCTGGACGTCTGGCAGGAGATGAGCGGAGCGATCTCAACCACGATTCGGGACTTCTTCCAGGAGCTCACCCGGCTGCTCTCGCCACGCCGCAGTTCTGAAGCATCCAACTTGCGCCGGTACGCACCCAACGCGATGGAGCAGATCGCTCAAGCCCTCATGAGCTACTTCAAGTGGGCAGAGGAGATCAAGGGCAACAACGACTTCGCCGAAATTGGGTACTACACCATTGTGACTCGGCATACGATGGCGCTGTTGTATGATGAGAGGACCAGCGTGTCCAGTCGCACGCAGACGCATCTCATTTTCAAGTTCTCGCAGCTTGAAGGCTTCCAGGCTCTATTCCGTCTGTACGAACGCTTCAGCGGCGAACTCACCAAGCACTTCGACGAGGAGAAGCCCGACCAGTCGGGCCAAATCAAGCACGCACTCAAGTTCCACCACATCTGCGGTGCACTCCGGATTCTGCTGAGCTTGTTCCAAAACTTGATCAAATCCAAACTGCTCCACGAGTCTGCCCACACAGCACAGCTTGTACTGAAGGAGGAACCCAAATCGTCTGCGAACTACTTCGAGCCAGCCGACTTCCTCGTCAAGGTCCGAGCTCAAGTGCTTGGCATTATGGGCACCACTACGACTTCCAACTGGCTCCAGCACCTGCCAGTCTCTGTGAATCGACTCGTCATTCAGATCCTCTTGGAGATCTTGCGTGGAGAGGGCGAGGCCCCAGTCGTGTCGAAGAAGGACGAGGCTCAAGCGGTGCAAGACCGCTTTTCGAACAGCATCTTGAGCTCTTTGAACTCAGCGACTGCTTTGCTTCGCGCTACCGCAGCTGCGGCCACCGCAAATGATGCTCAAGTTTGCCAGCTTGCCGATATGGGCTTCCCGCGAGCTGCGGCCCGACACGCACTGCTTCGGACCAACAACGATATCACAGCTGCGACTGAGTACTTGATCCTCCACCCAGACGTTGTCACGAGTATGCCAGACGACCCTAATGAAGCTGCTGCGCCTTCCGGAGCAGCCGCAGCAGAAGCTAGCTCATCCAATGGCGAGAGCAGTGCGGCTGGTACCAGCGCCGCAGCTGCCGCCCCGGCCGCAACGGATCCCGACGTCGCGATGGAAGAGGCAATATCCGCGGAGGCAGGTCCATCGACACAAGCTTCGGGCAGCAATGGAAAGGCTCCCGAAACCAAATCAGCAGAGAAAGAGAAGGAAGAGGAGAAAGACCAACCTTTCACGGACGCAGGCATGGTCGCTAAAGAGAAGCTGGACAAGGAGCGCGAAGACATGCGGGGCTACATCTTCCAACGTACGCTCGATCTCGCGAACCATCACGAAGATCTCGTCTTTGAGGTACGGGATGCTTTCAAGCTTGTTTCCTCGGACAAGTCTCGTGCGAACAACTCCATTCAGGCAGTGCTTGGCATCATACTTTCGGCTGGTCCAGCTGCCTTTGGCGATCAGGAGAAGCCAGTGTCTGTGCGGATGCATGCGATGGCTGTCATTTTCAACGAACACAAGCTCTTCAAGACGCTGGATGACGAGACAATCGAAAGCGCGATGGGCGTCTGCATGGTGCTGATTCAAGACTACGAGTCTCGGCCCAAGCAGGATGCTCACCCAACTTGGTTCGCTTCGAATCTGTTGGCCATTGGCTCTCTACTTAGTCTCGAGTGCGATGTCATTGCACCTACGAGCCCGGAGATCCCCGAAGAGGATCAAGGGCCACTGGCACTCGAAAAAGTATTGCCGAACTTCGAGAGATTCGCCTCTGAGCGCAGCAGACTACTTCAATACTGTCTGTACACGCTCAAGCAGCCTGCAACTCTCAAGAAGGATGGGCTGTTGGCTGTGTACCGGATACTTGTGCATTTGACTCGCCGACGATCGATCGCTGTCGAGTTCCTCAAGAGCGGCGGACTTCAGCTGTTGTTCCAGCCATTCCGAACTTTGCCTGCTGCAGAAATCGCGCGAAGCCAGGGTCAGGCCCTCATCATTCTTCGTAACGTGGTCGAGGATGCGGACACGCTTCGGGTCACGATGGAGCAGGAGCTCCAAGCCTGGCTGTCGCTCAGCCGCTCGAAGACTACTGACATCTCCACGATGACCCGCCAACTCGCTCACGTCATCCTGCGGGATCCCGAGATGTTTTTGTCCATTGCCAGGGACAGACTCGAGATGTCAGAATGGTCAGCGCTCAAGGACAATGGCACGATACGGTACAATCAACCGGAGGCTCCCGCAGCATCTGCTATAAAGCCTGTCATTCCTGAGCATCACGATGCCGATGTTTCGTTCGGTGCCCCTGCATCCCCAACAAAAGGGGCCCATGAGTTCGACATAGATGCCTCGATGCATGAGCTGGGCACGGAGCGAGTGGACGCCAAAGTACAGGTCACCTCTGAGACTGCGGAGAACGTCATTTACTTCCTGCTGTCAGAGCTGTACAAGTCTACAAAGGACACATTTACCTGCCGCAAGATCGTCCCACAGGCTGCCAAGGCAGGGGCTGCAACAGCGAGCGCTACGAAGCCTGCTACTGCCCCCTCAACTGCGGTAGTGTCGACTGGTCAATCTTTGGCTGCATCTCAGGTCAAGACGTCAGAGGGCTCGGCTGCGGAAGGCGATACCTCTGTGTCCCCAGAGAAGGCCCAGCAAGACGCTTCGTACCTCTTCTCATGCTTCCTCATGCAGACTCTGATGGAGTTACTCTCATCTTACACGTCATGCAAGCTGGCCTTCACCAATCTGTGTCGCCGCCGCTCCACGGAAGGCCAACTCCAACCTCGGCTGAAGGTGTCGATGCTGCAGTACTTCCTGTACGAGCTCATCCCAGCTGGATTCATCCCAACGGACGACCACGAGGAGCTCAGAAAGCGAATGGCCCACACCAATTTGGCCATGTCTGTGATCGTCGCTTTGACTGCAGATGTGTCCGTGAACATGAGCATCCGTGAGACTTCACAGGAGCTTGTCAATGTGCGCCGTTTCGTCCTTGATGGAATCACCAAAGCTCTGCGCGAAGCGGTTAGCTCCGCTGAGACCGTCGAAGTCAGGTACGGCCGCATCTATGCTCAGTCCGAGCTTTGCCACCGACTTCTTACCGCTCGTCCGAACGTGTCTGCGGGAAAGCCGGCGTACGATGGCTCTCTCCACATGGCGAAGACCATGCTCGAAAAGCACTTTGTCACTGTCTTCACGACAACACTGGGCGAGATCGACCTTCAAACGCCCTCCGTCAAGCTGCTCCTTGACACTATCCTCCGGCCACTGGAGCATCTGACGAAGGCGGCCATCAAGATGGGCAAGGCTGAACGGAAAGCGAAGGAGGAAGGCGAAAACATTGACGACATGATGTCCTCTGAAGAGAGCGAG
The DNA here is from genome assembly GCA_009428295.1 of Tilletia walkeri. Taxonomy (NCBI): domain Eukaryota; kingdom Fungi; phylum Basidiomycota; class Exobasidiomycetes; order Tilletiales; family Tilletiaceae; genus Tilletia; species Tilletia walkeri. The sequence continues at coordinate 18,015 of RDSH01000241.1, forward strand.
ACTGAGTCGGAGTTGTCGGCACTTGAAGAAGAGGCGTTGCTGGAACGCGATCAACGGCAAGAGACGCCCGATTTCTACCGCAACAGTAGTCTTGGCATGCACACCGGTGAGATGGAGCAACAGCCCAGCTATACCGATGAGGAGATGGAGGATGAGGATGAGATGGATGAGGACGATGTCGATATGGGAGAATACGACAGCGAAGAGGAGGGCAGTGACCTCACGTGAGTCTTGTTCAATTGCTCGGCAGATCTAATATTGTGACTGACTTGAAGTTTCTCGTGCAGTACGGATGACGAAGAGGAGGTCGACATCGAAGACATGTCCGCCGATGAGATGAGCGACTCGGATTCAGATGATGAGGGCGAGGACGATGACGATGACATGGACGATGATGAGGAGGATGGCGACGACGAAGACGACGAAGATGGCGACTCCTGGGCGACCGAAGTAAGTATCTGATGATCTGCTGCCTTCTGAACTTGAACTGATCTCGGTATCATTTGGCTGTTTGATCAGGATGAAGAGGAGGAAGGCGCGGAGGAAGATGTGGAAGGCGCGCTTGACTTCGTGCTGGGTGAAGGGGACGACGGCGAGGAAGTCGTAGGCAGCGGAGTTGTGGGCGAGTTCATGGACGACATTCCTTTACCTCACAGAGGTATCCATGGTCACGAAGGCATGGACGATGGCGAAGGGGAAGACAACGAGACGGAAGAGGATGCGCTTTCCGCGGAGGAGCCCTACGACATCGAGGAATTTGCACATCTCGAATTTGCTGATGAACTCGCTGCAGCATCTGGACGCGGTCAAGCGGATGACCGGTTTGGGGCAAACTGGGGCTGGACATCAATTCCTGCTCAACAGCTAGCGCGGAACCCTGGAGGTCCTAGTCAGCTCAATGCTACTACCTCTCGGTCACGTCGTCGTCTGGCAATGCTGGACCAAGCTCTCCACGGTGGACATCGACCGGCGCCTACTGCTGAAAACGCAGCATACCATCCCCTTCTTGAGCAGAGCCAACCCACCAACAGTGCATCCCGGACTGCACACTCTCACCGCAACAGCCGGAGACTCTTTGGCGGTCTGGATGGTCGGCACGACCCTAATGCTGGCTTCATGCACAGCTTCGAGGAGATGATGGGAACTGGCACAATGCAGTTCCTCGAGAACTTGGTCGGCATGGCTCCAGCTGACGCCGCTATTCGTATCGATGTATCCGCGGGCCCGGGTGGCATGGGTCACTTCCGTGTGGATGGCGACAGCGCGGTCTTGGAGCAGCTCTTTGGTCGCGATATGAGCCGACACGGTCACCCAAGTGTGCGGTCTGCGCAGAAGCCGGAAGACCCCGTGACGATGGCTCAGCAGTTCACTCCGCTGCTCACTGCACAACGGTGGACTGAGGCTGCGCGGATAGTACACGGATCCGAGATATTGGAGCGAAGTCAGAGGACCAAGAAGCACGTCATCAATCTCTTGTTCCCAGGCTACAAGCGACGACGCGAGGAGGAGGAGCGCAAACGTGAAGAGGAGCAGGAAATGCGCCGAAAGAACCTAGAAGCAAAGGCGAAGGCGAAGGATATCGAAGAGAAGATGTCACAGTCTCTCACGCTCACTGGCCAAGACAGTACATCTGGCTCAAACACCCCTGCTGACGTCTCTGCAGACGCAACCGCCTTGCACGCCACCTCAGGCGAGAGCTCCGCTACTATCGCACAACAATCGACGGAGGCATCTCAGTCCGATGCTCAGCCCGCCGACACTTCGGAGCCTGCAGAGGGTAACGATGTCGAAATGTCCGAAGGCGATCATGGTCACGGGACCGCAACCCCTCGCGCATCCACACCCCGACCTGCTGAGGCTGCCGCTAGCTCTACGGCGGTGGCTTCTTCGAGCACTGTAGCGTCAGGGTCAGAGTCAAATGCCGCACCCTCATCAGCTGCAGCCCCACCAGCTCAGGAGCGCCAGTTCATCCAAGTGCACGGTCAGCGGATTGACATCACAGATACGGGCATTGATCCTACGTTCTTGGAGGCCTTGCCGGACGACATGCGAGAGGAAGTCCTCAATCAGCACTTCCGCGAGCGTCGGGCTGCTGCAACCACTGCTGCCGCCGCAAATTCCAACATTGCGCGCGAATTCCTCGAAGCTCTTCCACCGGAGATCCGCGCCGAAGTCATCCAGCAGGAAGCTCTAGAAAACGCTCGCCGCCGGGTTGCGGAGGCCAACGCGGCCAACGGTGCAAACGCTGAGGACGGCGGAAACGAGGATGAGGAAGGTGGCGATCACGATGATGAGGGAGGTCCTGAAGGCATGGATGCCGAAGCTCTTCTCGCATCCTTGAATCCTGCGCTGCGAAACTCAGTATTGCCTGAGGAGCTGTTCGCTGGCCTGCAGAACTCTCTGGGACGGGTTGCTGGTTCACGGCGTCGACACCATCGTGCGGCTGATGCTGGAGCCGATGCCGCTGCTGCAGTCAAGAAGCCTCCTCCAAGAGATGCGATCCAGCTTCTTGACAAGGGCGGCGTGGCGACTCTGGTCCGACTGCTGTTCTACCCTGACATGAATGGGCGGAAGAACGGGCTCTACAACATCCTAAGCAACCTTTCCGAGAACAGCAAGACCAGGGCGGATGTTCTGAACCTGCTCTTGAGCATCTTATCGGACGGAACCACAGACCCAGCTGCGGTGGATCGCTCCTTTGCGTCAATGAGCATTAGGGCCAGTCGTACGGCCGCTGTGGCTGCTGCGATCACACCCAACCGGCCCACACCCAAGCGTTCAGCCTCAGGCGTCATAAGTGGAACTCCGGGCTCTGTGGGATCAGGCAGCCTCTTGGCAAATTCGACCACAGCCCCGATTTCTGTCATTGGGGACGAAGCTCCATTCCTCATTGCTACCCGGGTTCTCGAGTCGATTCTCCACCTCACCACTGTCAACGAGCAGGCCGCCACTTTCTTCCTGAAGGACGACGCTCGCCTCATCAAGAAGAGTGGAAAGGGCAAGGACAAGGAGAAGGCTGACACGACTCCAGGCAAGGCTGCCGGTACTGCTCCTCTCAACACTTTGCTCTTGTTGCTGAAGCGACCTGACATTTTGGCCAATGCCCAACTTGTCGATGCTCTGCTAGCAGTGTGAGTATTCTGACTTGTGTCTTCCTTAAAGGGACATTGTGCTGACATGCCTCTGACTTTCTATCAGATTGAACACGGTCACGAGACCGCTGGTCTCGCTTCAATCAAAGAGTCCCGAGGCGACTACTTCAACTGCGGCTTCACAAGCTGCTGCTGCACGACCGGCCGGTGACTCGACTCCACAAGCGTCGACTGCTGCAACCAGCAGTGCCGAAGCTGCGTCGACCACCGCTGATGCCACCGCGTCCACGTCGGCACCTGCTGCCATTGCCCCCACCGCTGCGGAACCTGCTGGCCAATCATCAGATCTGCTCGAAGTTCCTCCTCAAATTGCTGCTGACCGACTAGCCGCTGTGGTACGCCCCTTGGCCACCCCCATCTCGAGCAAGGGCTTCCAACACACGTTGTCAGTTGCTTCGCACCTCGCTGCCATTGACGGTGCTCGCGATACGATAGGGACGGCACTCAAGACGGAGGCGGAGGCTGCTAGCAAGAGTCTTATCCTCGAGTTGGATCGACTGTTGGAGAGTCTGCCTGTCGTCAAGGCGACGTCGGTACCTTCGAATGCTCCGACGGAGATGGACACTGGTGGGGATGTGCCTTCGGCGATACAGCGAGTCAACGGTGACGCTTCTTCGACGGAGACGGAATCGAAGTTCGACAGTCCGGCTTTGACGGCGCTTGCGAGCCCTGCCAGCGCACAAGCCGTGTTCCTTCGTTCGCTTCGGGCGTTGGACTATCTGATGACGGGTCGTTGAAGGCAAACCTTTTCCTTTCGCCTTATCCACCAACGCAGACATCTCAAGACTGTGTTCCGTTTTCCTGCTCGCTCCGATAATCTTCTTCGATACTACTTCTTTCTGTTCACTCTCTCGTCTGCTCACCGTAAAGCCTCGTTCAATACATACAAAAGTTGATCACTCTCCTCGCTCCTCACCGTCGTCTCTCAGGTCGAAGTGTAGAACTCATCGCTTCCAGGTTCACACAGTCACACACAAGACAGAAGTTTTGGGAGAAGAACATCAATTGAGCATCATCCTTCCCCCTGTCGACAAACAAGCTGATCTGTCTCGCCACCGACAGCTTTGGAACATGAGGAGGAAGCATCCATGATCGAGAGGCCTCCCTGAGTGTCACCGTTCCTCCGCTACGTTTCTGACCGACGTGAGATGGGCGACGACGGCCAAGGCCGACTTGATGCAGGGCGAAGGTCGTGAGAGATCCGTCCGTGCCATCCAGCCTGCCCAGTCATCTGATGATGGTGGGCCTCAGACTCGACAAGGAGAAAATGAGATCCCCTTTCTCGTCCGAAGTGTCCCATCGCCAGGTCCGTAAATCAATGCCGCCTCGATCGATCCCTCGGCCTGGAATCGAGAAGCAGCGGTAAGGGGGGCGGGGGGTGTTACCGGGAGGCGAATCTGTCCTGCTCGCTTCGCTCGCGAACGCGGTCGAAGGCAGGCAAGACGAAGACCCATTTTATTTTTCGTTGTGTCCCAATGGACAGCAAGGTGTTCTGCACCAAAGCGCATCCACCACCAAGTTTGTCGAATCAAGGGCCGCGCTAGGCGGCATCGACCTTCGGTACCAAGCGATCGAGTCCAGGATGGGTATCCACCTTCCCGACAGCGATCGCTATTCGTTGCTGCTCGGCTGACTAGGCTGAGATTGTTTTTCGCTGTTCCGTCCATGGAGTCCATCCGCAGTCAACGGACCTCCAAAAGACACGAAAGATTCCGCGAGATGGGAGACGAGCCACTCGTCTCACAAATACGCCGTTGTTCGCTGAGAAGGGAGACGAGCTTCGTAACCCAACTTCGTTGTTGTTCCGCGAGATGGGAGGCGAGCTTCGCCGCCCAAATACGCCGTTGTTCGCTGAGAAGGGAGACGAGCTTCGTAACCCAACTTCGGTTCTTCTACGAGAAGGGAGACGAGCTTCGTAACCCAACTACGTTGTTCTAGAGATGAGATGTGATTTTGACAATACATCAGTGCTTGTTGCCCCAAGACAGGAGACAAAGACTCGGAAACTCACCTGTTGTTCTGCAGCCCCCATCGGGGGACCGCCAAGAGCTTCATCCTGTTCTGCACCCGACGTGACGATAGTCGGCGTGCCACACCGGAAAAGGCGTACCATGGATCCTGTTCTGCACCCGACCTTGACGATAGTCGGCGTGCCACACCGGAAAAGGCGTAACTGGGGAGATGTTCGCTTTGCGCTCGCGAACGCACAATACTGGGTTCTGATCAAGTGGGCCGAGTCCTCTGTTGACTGACGGCCGAGACTTCGAGTTCGGGTTCATGTTGCAGCCGGCCTGACGATATCCGGCGTGCAATGTTCTGCGGTGTTTAGTAGAGCTCGCTCGCGGAGCTCTGACTGGGTTGTTCTGAGTGTGCACCCCGGCGTTGACGATTCGCCGGCGATGCCGATGTTGCTGGTTGTTGGCCTGTGAGGGCCCGAGAGTTTGGACGGGGAGACGCTCGACAAGTGAATGACGCTCGCTCCATGATCGAAAGAGGGGGGTGGCTCGCTTCCGATGTCCTCAAGCCGTTGTCTTGGTGTTGACAATCCGATCTTGAGCGCTCCTCTCACGTGCCGTTCGAGACACCTGATTCTTCCTCGGCGAGTTTTGAGGGTCCTCCGCAACCCCCGACCCCAACTAGATCCAGATTCTCCACACCATGAATGTGATCTTGACTTCCATCCCCCTAAATCCCGTACACCCCCGAATGCGTTGGGCCGCAGAGCGATTTCGGACCTGTTTGCGTCCCGAAAGCAAGAACCCGACTGGCCGAAGGTCCGGATGTACAAGTTGCGGGAAACAGGCGGGAAATTCGACGCTCCACCGTATCGCGCCGACTCGATGGCCGACGTCTTGATGACCACGATCCGCGAGAAGTTGTCGACAAAAATGTTTGACGCATCCGAAGCTTCAAGGGAAGACTGCCCTGCGACAAGGACCGATCCATCCGCACAGACCCTACACTGCACACAATCTTCGCCGGGCTCCGACCTTTGGAGACGCACGCGCGCAAGATATACCAGTTGGTGCTTTTCCAGTTGTGTCTCCGGGTTGTGTCGCGAGGATTCCTCCGCTCCGCAGCTCCGTTGTCTTCGCGATCGTCCTTGATTTGTTGCCAACTACTTCTGTTTTCCGGATCGTTTCGGCGGCCTTTCTTGCGTTTTGGGGGGTGAATAAAGGGAGAGAGGGAAGTCGTGGATATGACGGGTCCTTCCTGAGGTAGGGAAAACGACGGAAGGTGGTGGGAGATTCCTACTTGTTGGGGTGCGATGGGGGCCGAGAAGGGATTCACCGAGGGTCCAGGTGGCGACCACCACCGAAGTGAACGGCGTGCACCTGTGAGAGGAGACTTTTGGCGGTGGTGGTGGAAGACAAGCAGGAGGGAGGAATGAGGGAGTGCACCTCTTTATATGCAGTTCTTCTCGACTCGACAACAGGCCGCGTGTGCTGGTGGAAAGTCACGTGCGCTGTGGAAATCACGTGGTCTGGCATCTGAGAGTGAGTGAGAGAGACGCGCCTTTGTCTGGACTTACTTTCTTCCAGACGCAGACCCACCACAACCCAACACCCAGACAACAACAATGGCTGCTCTCGACTACGGCGCGCCAGACGATCTCGACTACGAGGACACCGCGCCAGGTGGAGGAGCGGGCGGCGATGACGGCAACAACGACGACGAGTTCGACGCGGACGCAGCCATGGAAGGCATCGTTAACAATCCAGAGGTCAGCCTGGACGAACTCTACGAGGCGCAGGCTCAGTCAGCACACAACAAGGCTCCCACGCGCTTCTACGAGTACCCGGCCCAGGAGGGAATCACAGCTGGTCAGCGCAGAGGCGTCGAACCGCTCCGTCTCAACCCAGCCGCGCTCGAACCTGTCTTCCCTCACGAGCTCAGGAAGGGAGACCAACAACAGCATCCTGAACACGACAACGATGCTAGTTTCCTCGATACGCCCGAGGTTTCCTACTCCAGGAAGACAGGCTCCGCGAATCTCCGTCTCTCGGCTCTTAACATCTCCGGCATACCCATCACGCAAGTATCTACCTCTCGTCTATTCGCCTACGTCACCTACTTTGGCGCACAACCGCTTGGTCTCGAATGGATCGATGACGAACGCGCAATAATCGTCTTTGCTGAGCCCGAAGCTGCGCGGATCGCTTTCGAGTATCTGTGTCCACCTGGAGCAGGTCGATTCCGGAAGAGGAAGAGGAAGCAGGTACCAGCGCAGGGGAACGGGGATGTGGTCGCAGTCAAGCAGGAGCGCGAGGCGGAAGGAGGAGACGGCGCGGCAGAGGTGACCATGGATGACGACGACGATGACTTTCCGGTCGAGTCGTCCTCAGGCGGCGTGCTCTCCTCAGCCGAGCTTGCCGAGCTCATTGCTTTCCTCGACGTGCCATCCGGCAAGACAAGCGAGGACGGAGCCGAAGAAGGGGACATGGACGACGACGACGCCGAGCCACGCACCCTAGATGACTCCATACTTGCCCGGCTCCTCACCCCTCGCACAGCACATCGCATTCCACTCTCCCTCTACACAGGACCTGAACGCGAAACGCTAGCTCAAGTCAAAGAAACTGTCGGGACCGCCTCTGCAGAAGGGAACGGAATAGGCGACGAAGTTCCCCTGACAATGATCGACGCAGAGGGGAATCGGATTCCCATACCTGCAGACGCACCAGCCATCTACCGCGAAATGGCAGAACAAGAACGTCAGGCGAGTCTCCTCACGCCCGAAGCGCGCAAACTTCTCGCTCTCCGCGGTAAACTGCACATACGGTTCGCACTCGAAGGCAGACCAGACACTAAAGAGCGAGGAGCGAGGAAGAAGTCGAAGTGGTTCTCGGATCACGGGTTCGATGCTGGGCGGGAAGTCGTACCGCGTCTGTTGGCTGTTGGACCGAGGACGGTTGTCAAGGTGGATAAGGACGATGACGAGGAGGACGAATGGGGCAATGGACGGGTGAAAGAGGAGCTCTTCCCTGATCGAGTGGCGCCGGCTTCCCTTACTCGACCTGACGCATGGGACGACAGAGAACGCGATGGACCCCGTGGGAGGGGGAGGGGATCGACTCGAGCTGTTATGGATGACCTGGACGATGAATTGGAGAATTACTCAGCTCAGCGGGACAACGAGGACGAGGATGGGGAGGGGTATGCTGTCAAGACGGAGAATGCTCAACGTTGGAAGAACGACCGGGCTGATGAGCAGGATCGACCTGAATCTCGGATCGGACAGGCCTCGGGGGCCAGTCTGTTTGATCGACTCAGCGGAGGTGCAGCGTCAGGAGGGCCGAATCGACGTCGACGAGGGGCAGATAGGGAACGCAGTCCTTCGCGCAGAGACAACTACGGTTCAGCTCCGGGCGACACGGACGAGTTTGGAAGGGAACGACAACGGAAGCGTGATTATGCCAGTACGAGTGTCAAGGGACGCGGTTCTGTCCGAGGTGCGTTGGCATGGGGTGACGATGATAACTCGGCAGCTACAGCGGCGGCAGAGAGCAAAGGGAGCTTACAGACGCGTTTGGCTACACTCGGTGAACGACTGGGTGGGTCCGGGAAGGACGGGAAGGCGTTGCTGGACCGCTTTGGGAGTGGGGATGGGTCTCCTGCTTGAGGGTTGTCTTATGCTTTGCAATTCCTTCGCTATCTTCAGCCTTCTTTCCAATCGCACCATCACCTCTTCTTCATACATTTGCATCTATCAACCTTCTTGCTGATGCCGATGTGAAAACGCTGAGATTTGAATGCGATGGGGGAATAGCGTCCTATGTTACATGCACTGATTATGCAGCTTCTCACTGAGAAGCGCGGGTCCCTTTCACCGGCACGCGGCCAATATATCCGCCTCTGCCTCAAGCTGTCTCGCCCGTTCATCCAGCTGGGTCTTCCTCCTCCTCGCTGCCTCAACCTGCGCACGAAGCTGATTGAGCTGGGCTTCCGAAACGTCGGGTAATGACTTGGACGCTTCTGCTGAGAGAGCGGGTGGAGGGCGGAAAGCGGATGGTACGAAGACGGGTGCCGCTGTGGACGATGCGGTGGAGCGTGGTTGTTGCTGCTCGAGTTTGGCCGCCGCTTGTTGGGCCTGTGCGAATGCATACAGTCAGGGATGAGCTTGGGAATACATTCAAGGAGGGCAGCAACTGTACTCACGCGATTCTTGGCTGCTCTTGCTTTACGTTCGACTCTTTCGACCGCTGATTCGGCTCTGAGGATGAGTTCGTGCAGTTGGGGAGCGATCTCCGCTGCTAGGTGCTCCTTGGCTCGGATGATCTCTTGCTCGGCGACGAGGTCGAAATGCTGCGCGGAAAGAAGACATGCTCATCAATGTAGGCTTCCGTCTTGCCCACCAAAGAAAAAACTCACCTTCTTGTTCGCCAGCGCGACAGCGAGACGTGGGAAGTCGGCCGTCGCCTCACGCAGCGTATCGACCGAATGCGCAAGCTGCGAAGCCCAACAAGGAACAAAAAAAGCAGAGTAAGCCTCAGAATTGTCCATCCTCAAACGATAGAGCGAAGTCTGCTCACCGTCTGATTCGCGCTCTCAAGGCTATAAGTACATGCCTGCAAGCTAGCCAGCTGGTTGTTGATCGACTGGTTGAAGAAGACTGGCGGCGGTGGTGGATTGCTTGATGTCGATGCTGAGGACGAGGCCAGACTTGAAGCCGAGAATGCGGACGAGGACGACAGCGGCGGGGCGGAGGCTGCTGGCTGCTGAAGCTGCGATTGCTGCAGCTGGTGCGGCTGGAGCGGCGCGTAGATTGACTGGCGTGCGTATGACATTCTGAGAGGGCGGTGGTTGAGAGCAACACCTTTACAGAAACGCGTCGCGTAGGGATTTGTGTGTAACTTTGCGGTTCAAATGCCGTTTGCCGCGTCGGGCGAGCTTTTTTGTAAACTCCGAGTTTGCAAGATACAAGATGTAAGACGCCTTTAGGGTAAAAATATCCAAACTTTGCATTTTGGGAATAATGGACCGAATTCTTCAATGTTACGGCCGTAAGTTTTTTCTGATTCAACAACAGTCACCATGCTGGTGAATGATAATTGGCTACGACTATAGTCACACGATTTTGTACATAGTCATAGTTATAGTCATAAGCAATTTTGGAAAAATAGAAATAGAAATATCTCCGAACTTACTTTCGTATACAGTTATACTGTATACAGTAAAACGTATTCAGAATGTTTCGGACACACCCAATTTTTGTGATTTAAATTGTTGAAAAAACTGACAGTAGTCGGCATGGACTAAAAGTCTAACATTTATCGATTTCAAAAGCCTAAGTCCACGTCCACTGTCCGATGTTCCTCGAAGTTCAAAAGTCCAAGTCCAAGTATTTAGTCACAAACTCACAAAGTCAGACAAAAAGTCTGATCCAACTTTTTGGCGCAAATAGTGACTTTATTGGGACTTTTATGAGTTTATGACTGAAAGTCTAAACGTTATGACTGAAAATCCCAATCGCAAATTTTTTGGCCAAATTCAAAATACCGTTTCCAAAAATTTTCAGCCTCAATTTGACTTTAAGTCACAAAAGAACAGATTACAGTTACATAGTCGCTCAGGCCTCAGCAGTGTGAGTATTGAACCAAAAGTACAAAGAAGTCTAGGCATTTTTGTGACTATTGAACAATAAGTCTGACTGATACTCCGATACTCCGATGGTCTTACATTTCAAAGCAGTGTTGGACTTTTAGATTTCGACTTTTTAAACTTTTAGTCTGCCCTGCCCAGTCCCTGCGAAAAAGGCCAAGTCTCAGTCTAAGCCCAAAAGTGTAAAAGTCTAAGTCCGAAAAAGTCTAGACTATTAGACTTTTCAAAAGTCTTAAGTCTAACAAAAAAGTCTCAAAGGTTGCCGCCCACTGAAAATCAGTGCTCGGCACAAAAACCTATATATATGATATGACCAATTATGATCACATTGGGATATCATATATGACCTCTCGGCCAGCTCGAACATTTCAGGTCATGTCATATATGACCAAAGAAAAAAATGACCAAATATGACCAGATATGACCGAAGATGAGTGACCGATGACTCCTTTCTTGGGGAATGTACTATATGATCATATGTCACTAAATGTGAGTGATATATGATCACATTCACTCTTAATTACTGATCATATATCCCAAAATATGAGCGATATCTGATCATATTCACTTGTCTTTACTCATAGTTACAACCTTAAATTTGAGATCGGGCACATGTTTGTAGTTCGTTTTGAAACTTGATACGAGGGCGTTTCGTGCTTAAAACCGCCAGAAACATCCAACAGCGATGTGCGCTCTGTGCCCCTACTGTCAACACCTAAAGTACGCATGACCGCCTGACGATGTCGTCGCCATTCAACACCGACACCAGGTCACCAGCACCCAGAAACCACGACCACGACCACTAACATCAACCACAAACGCTAATGCGTTTCTGTGATAGACGTTGGTGCTACAGCTACATGCGCAGGATATGGCCGAATTCCGACTGCCCGTTCAGAGCGATGGCCGGTAAGCCATAGCTCACTGTGAACAAGTTCAGACTACGGTCCAGCTCGAGAGTGCGCTTCTCTAACTCGCTCTTGATCTCTGCGCGCTTCAGAGTTCTTGTGTCATGACCCTGTCCCGACATACAGCCAGCGTTTCGGAGTTTCAACATGTTTTCTTCCTCGGCTCAGTCTTCGGCCCCGTCCTCGGGCCTACATCTCCGCCACCTTTCACATCCAACTGTTCCACATCATCACCTCCCCAACA
>RDSH01000242.1:0-29697 GCA_009428295.1 Tilletia walkeri
CAGGACGGGCAGCAAGTGAAGGTGAGTCCATATGCACAAACTGAACTTCTCTTACTTTCTCTCCCACAGGTACGGTGGCTCAAGACCCGCACGAGAACGGGAACGACAGGTGAGTTTGATAGGCCTCGGGTCCAGACCTTTCTCATATTCACATCTTCTGTGTGTATCGTCATGTTGATGCTTTCTTGCCTCTGTTCTTACGCACACAAAGTCACGGACGTTGGGCAAAGAGGACGGATGTGCGGAGTTGAAACCAAGGACTAACAAGGTGAGTAGGATTGGATTTGCTGACTCTCTCTCTCTCTCTCTCTCTCTCTCTCTCTCTCTCTCTTGCACAGGGGCCTGACGGGCAGAGGTAATTTAATGCTGGCCTACTGACTCTCTCTTTCTCTTTCTTTTTATTCTTTGACAGCACGCGATGGAATGGAGATCTTTCGAGCTGACTCGCTGACTTTCTTTTCTTTTCTATTAGGGATTATGCTACTAACTTTCTCTTCTATTTCTTTCTGACAGGGCCAGGGCTGCTCGAAACGGACGGCAAGACGAACAACACGGCCGGGAACAGGATTTCGGCGACAACGGCGGGGTGAGTATCATCTAAAGATCCTTCCGCTTTGATTCTCCCTGAGTCCAAGCGGCTGAGCTTCTTATCCACTTCCCTTCTGCAGTCCGTGCGAACAACAGCAGGACGACTCGGACGATTCGGATACGGCCAGAACGGACGGTGTCGGCAGGAGGCGTCAAGGCGCATTTCCTCCTCGGCTGCAGCGGCAGGACGGACTACGACTCGCTCAAGACGAGCAGGTCATCTGAGGTGAGTTCAGACTGGATCTGTTGACATTCTCTTCCTTCATTCCCGCCGGGTCGGTGCGTCAGAAACTCAGGATCAACGTCCGCGACCTCTCTCAGTCGGCTATGGTGAGTCACATGACAACTATGATCCTTACGTCCATGAGTGTCATACAGCTGACTTTCTCACATCTTCATGACTCACAGCCGGGACGTCATAGTCGGATCTGCTGACCTTCTAATCTTTCCTTCTGAACAGGACCGACAGGCCCAAGTAAGTTCGGCTTGATTTTACTGATTTTCTTTTCTTCCCTCCCGCACCCACACCCATACAGCACCTGGCGCGATAAGGAGAATTTGCGCTGACCTATTGACTTTCTCTTCGTTTGCTCTTACAGAGCCTCGACGGGCCAAAGATGAGCTGGGCTTGATTCTGCTAACGTTATTTTCCTTCCCTCTCTCTTCCAGGATCTTAAGGGACAACGTTACTCAAGACTGACCCTGCTGACGTCCTTTTCCTTTCTCTCTGACAGTGACAGGGCCTGACGAAACACGATAGATCTGCGCTGATCTGCTGACACTCTCTTCAGTTCTCGCTCACAGGGGCCTGACGGGCAAAGGTAAGTCAGGACCCACTGACCTTCTCCTCCTCTTTCTCCTTTTTCTTTGACAGGACTCGATGGACTAAAAGAACGTTCGGGCTGACTTGCTGACTTTCTTTCCTTTCATCCCAGAGATTTGGCTGCTGACTTTCCCTTCTCTTTCTTCCTGACAGAGCCAAGGTCGCCCGCAAATCGGACGGCAAGACAGACAGCACGGTCTACTAACTTTATCTTCGTTCCGTTCTTACAGAGACTGGCGGACCAAGGTGAGCTGGGCTTGATCCCGCTGACGTTCTTTTCCTTCCTTGCTTCCAGGACCTCAAGGTACAACGTAAATCAAGGCTGACCCTGCTGAACTTCTTCTCCTTTCTCTCTGACAGGGTGACGGAACCAGGTAGGTTTGCGTTGATCTCCTGACCGACAGACTCTTTATTTCTCGCTCACAGGGGCCTGAATCATGACTCATGACGGGCAAAGGTAAGTTTCGGCTGACGTACTGACCTCCCCTCCCTCTTTCTTTTACTTCTCTGACAGGAATCGATGGAGCCAAGAACGTTCGGGCTGACTTGCTGCCTTCCCTTTTTTTGCCTTCTAAGGGATCAACCTGCTAACTTCCTCTTCTCTTCCTGTCTTACAGAGCCAGGGCTGCCCGGAACTCGGACAGCAAGACGAACAAGACGGTCGGCGCATCTCGGCGACAGGCGAGGTGAGCATCATCGAATGGTCTTTCCGCTTTCATTCATTCTACTTGAGTACACGCGGCTGAGCTTCCTATTCTATTCCCTTCTGCAGTCCGTGCGGACAAAGGGACAGCTCGGACGGCAAGACCCAGGACGCGGGATGAGAAGGGACGAAGAGGCGCCAAGGCCTCTCACACAGACGGTTCATCGAGGTGGCAAGACGAAGACGCTGCCAGACGGCTTTCGGCTACCTCACGGACAAGTTCAACGTGAGTACGGTCGGAATTTAGACCCATCTCAGCTTCACATGTTCTTTGGGCGTCTACTGATGTACACCTCCATTGAACTCTTTGCTGTGTCGACAGAGTCAAAAGACGGAACGAACAACGAAGACGACAGACTGAAGTATTACTAAGGTGAGCAGCATTGGAAGTATTGACCTTGCCTTTCTGTCCTTCTCTACAGGCTCGATGCACCAGGATCAAGGTCCGCGACCTCTATCAGACGGCTTGGGTGAGCTAGATCCCAACTTCCATCCTTACGTCCATGAGTGCTCACAGTTCACACATCTGACTTTCTCACATCCTCATGCCTCACAGCCGGTGCAACGTGACGAAGCCTTGAGACGGCCCCGGCAGACGATGATCGATGATCGAGGTATGTGAGTTCATATGGATCTCCTGGCTTTTCAATCTTCTCTTTTTTACAGAACCGTCAGGCTCAGGTAAGTTCGGCTTGATTCTACTGATTTTCTGTTCTTCCCTCCCGCACCCACACCCACACCCACACCCACACCCCTACAGCACCTGGCAGGACAAGGTGAGTTTGCGCTGATCTCCTAACTTTCTGTTAGCTTCTTTCTTTCAAGGCCTCGACGGGACAAAGTGAGCTGGACTCGATTCTGCTGACGTTCTTTTCCCTCCCTCCTCTCTTCCAGGAACTCAAGGGACGACGTATATGAAGCCTGTTGACGTTCTTTCCTATCTCTCTGACAGGGCCTGATGGAATAAGCAAACAGATTTAGGACCATTCGACCGACCTCCCCCTTCTCTTTCTTTCTCACCCTTACAGGGCTCGACGGGACCAGTTGAGCCAGGATGGATGGGTTCTGCAGGAGTTTGCTTTCCGAGTTGTTGATACAAGAGCAGTAGAAAGGGTCTCCTTCTCTGGAAAGGGGAAGAAGGTGTCTTATTTACAAGCATACAACAGCAGCCATACACTGGCTGAAGTTTATAAACCCATACTCGATCAGGACGAATACCGAGGTAGGTGAAGCACTTGGTATCAGCGGAACACGCGGCCGCTGCCGCGACATACGCGACACTGCACGTCTGGCGCTCCAAAGAGGGAGTCCAAAAACCTGCAGCATGGAAAGGAGCAGAGGCGGATTTAGCAGTCGATCACATCTATTAAGAATCAAGAGATGTAAACTCACGGAGCCATCACACTTCCCTCCCCTCCACAATTCGGACAAAGCTGACCCCCAATCCTCGGATCGCCCGGCCGGACGACAAGCGCATGGGGCGGTGGTCGTCTACCGGAATGTACCAAATGGACGTCCGCAACCGGCGCGAAGCCGTAGGGAGCCTCGGGCGGTCCTACGACAGGTGGGCCATAGGGAGATTGTGGACCGGCGTTGTACGGAGAGGGCGCGCCGTATCCGACCGGCCGCGGTGGTGGTGGAGGCGCCGCAGCAGAAGAAGACGAAGGACGTACAGTATGTGGATGTCGATGTGCTGGTGGAGGAACATGTTGAGAATTCAATGTCCTCCCGTCCGCTGCAGCTGAGACGGCTTCGTCGTAGGAAGGAGGGACCTCTCCCTCAGCTGAGACACCTTCGTCGCCCGTAGGTTCTCCCTCCGTTGGCTGTCGACCTCCTCCTCCTACGCGTGCTTCGTCCTGCCGAGCCTCTTCGGTACGCTGAACGGGTGGACGAGGCGGTGGGGCTGGTGGACCCGGTGGTCCGGGCGGAGGTCGAAAGGCGGAAGAAGATGAAGATGAAGACGGTTGAGGGTCTCGGAGCCAGGCTGGGAGAGTAGGCGTATGAAGTCCATGAGCATCTCCACCATACACGTTGTCCATGTATCGGTACGTGTTTGAGTTCGCCATCGCCCCCGGATAGCCCGCCGAGGCGGAAGGCCGATGAGAACCGTCATATGGACGGTGAACACCAGCAGCGGGACCAGTACGGACCGGAAGTGGACTTTGAAGAACACCAGGAACGCGATCAAATGATCCATGTTTGTGCAGAAGTGAGTTAACAGATTCGCCATAGCGCGACCAGCAGCCTCGACAGGGATGGGTGGGATCATCAAATTTGTAACCCGTATTGTGGCATTTGTGGCATTCGGCCAGCGCGCGTGGGTAGACAATAAGTTTGCCCTTGCGCAGGAGTGGCTGTCCTGGTATGGGAACGTTGGTGGGGACGTAGCGCGGGGTTGGTATTACCACTGGAGCTTGAACAGGATGGGCCTGTGCTGAGGTACGTGAGGGACTCGAGGTAGTTGCTGAAGCGGCTCGTCTGTGCTCAGGGGGCGGACCAGACGGCGGTGCATATGATTCCGCGGACGCTGGCGCAGCGGAGGAGGCCAGGGGAGGCGCATCTGGAGGCGCTCCCGCTGGTGGTGCATACGTGGGTGGAGAAGGAGCTGCAGTGGTCTGTGCTTCGGTAGCTGGAATCTCAGTCGATGCGGCCGAACTTGAGTGGGCTTGTTCCCCTGCCTGAGATGGCTGCGCTGAAGATGTCGCAGATACAGGCGCGGCAGAGGGAACGTCGATAGCAGGTGGCCTGGGAAGCGATTGGTCCAGACTGGCAAAGTTGAATGCGTCCGTCCCACTTGCCGTGCTTCCAGTCGCAGTAGGACGAAGCGAAGAGGTACCACCGGCGCTACTACCAGTAGCAGCCATATGCAAGCGGAAGGGATTCTTGTCGCCGATAACAGTAGCGACGGCTGGTGTTTCTGCTGTGCTGGAACTTGCTCCTGTTGGCTGTACTTGTGCTTGTGCATGCGATGGTTGGCAGTCCGCAAAGGGATTCTCAGGGAACTGCTCCTTTGCCTTGGCGAGCATCTCGTCGCCGTCGTCGTCGTTTCTCGCGCTGCCTGTCATCCTTGCCGTCGAGAGGCAGCTTGAGGAGGGGGAATTGCTGGGTGTCGTTCGATGTCGTTGTCAGGCAGATGCGGTGGAAGGGAACTCAGCACGTCATCATGGCTGCATGTATGCGCTCGGGGCAGCTCGTCTTGCGATTGAGGCATTCCATCTCGAGGTCCACAACTTCCAGCTTCTCTCTGTTAGCAACCTGTACTCTTCCTTAGTCATGCCTCCTCCTCCTCCTTCCCCTGCTTCGACCTCACCATCAGTACTGCTGCTGAGTGAAGACGGCGCCATCGTCCCTCTGAGGAAAGATGGCTCAACCCCCGTCTTCCTCACGGCCCTCTCCCATGCATGCGGGTGGATCTACGTCGCAGCATGGTCAGCAAGTTTCTACCCGCAAGTCATCCTGAACGCACGACGCAAATCTGTGGCAGGTAAGTAGTCCTCTCTTCCCACCCTTCTGATTTCTATGATTGTCTGACCTTCTCTCTCGCATGAGGACAGGTTTCTCCCTCGACTTTGCTTTCCTCAATGCCTTCGGATTCCTCTGCTATGCCGTCTTCAACCTCGCCTTCTTCGCTTCGCCCATCGTCAGGGAGCAGTACCGTGCTCGACACGGCGGACAGGATAACATCGTCCGGTTCAACGACGTTGCCTTTGCCGTTCATGCCTTTGTAAGTAATACCTTCCTCTTGATCTTGATGTTGCCACTCGGTTACTGACTCTTTTTTCTGTTACTTGCTCTCCCAGATCTTGACCGTCGTCACCGTCATCCAGACCTTGATCTATCACCGCGCGCCGACACAGCGAACCTCAAGGCCGATCCGGATCCTGATTGCCATCTTCGCCATCATCGTCGCAGTCACAGCCCTCATCTGTGTCGTGACCGGTGGAGACCAGACGAAGACTGGCGGATCGGTCCCACTCGAATGGATCGACTTCGTCCAGATCTTGTCCAGCATCAAGCTGTGCATTACTTTCATCAAGGTGAGAGGCCAGAAACTTTCTCTTCGTTGCAGGTTACCCTTTCTTATGCTGATATTCATTGAATTCGTCTGTGCAGTATTTGCCTCAGATACATCTCAACTACGAGCGGAAATCCACACTTGGATGGAGCATAGAGGTGAGTGTGCCCGCATACATGCACAATCCATCCTTTCCCTACAAATCGTCCTCAACCTCTTCTCACTTCACAATCACAGAACATCCTCCTCGACCTCACCGGTGGGGTCTTCTCCTTGGTCCAGCTATTCATCGACTCGTCTCAGACAGGAGACTGGTCCAGCGCAATTGGTGAGCAGTGACGGTATAGACTTGGAGTATGCTTGGGCTGATGACTCAAATCCGACACCTCTTTTTCCCCCAGGCGACTTCTCTAAACTCGGACTGGGTCTGATCAGCATCGGATTCGACCTTATCTTCATTATCCAGCACTATGTGCTCTATGGCGCTGTCGAAGTCGAAGAAGAGGGCGACAACGATAACTCAGCGCCTCGCGATTCCAACGAGCGGACAGGTCTGCTCGCTGTCGGCACAGCAGATCGGGACTGAGCGCTTGCTGCAGCACTCGAACGACAGCAGGACCCTTTTCTATAGAAGTCTCCTTCAGGATCTTGATACTAGGTTCTTTATCATCTGTACACTGATTCTCGACAGCAACACCGTATGTAATCCATCGTTGAGAGGTTGTAGTTTCTGATCCGAGTCCTAAAATACAGCTGAGAGTATTGAGTAGTGGGTTTGCACGGAAGAGAAGCATTGAATACTGGAAGGCCTATGTAGAGTTCTCAGCTCATTCAGTGAGTAGAGGCATTCTCCGGCGGATATAGCTTGCCAGGATTGAAGATGTTGTCCGGATCGATCGTGCGCTTCAACAACCTCAGCAAATCGACCGTACCCTTGCCCAACTCCTTCTCGAGATACTGTCTTTTACCCAGCCCTACTCCGTGTTCTCCGGACGCAGACCCTCCGAGTGCCTGGGCGTGGGCGACCATGCTGGAGGCCACCGACTTGACGCGCTCGAACTCGGCTTGGTCGTTGGTGCGAAAGAGAAGGAGGGCGTGGACTGCAGAATAGGATTCTTATAGTAAGCTCACAGACGTCTAGGGTAGCAGCAAGAGAAGTTTGACACTGACCATTTCCGTCACCTGCGTGTCCAACTAGAGGTCCGACGATTCCTGCTTCTTCGATAGAGGCTTTGACCCGCTTCACCATCTCGGGGAGTTTGCCGAGGGGCACAACGCAATCAGTTGTCCAGCATCGGACTGGACCGAGTTCATCCCGTTCCCGCGCGACGACCGCTGCAGAGTCACTGTTGCTGCTATCGGAGGATGTTGGAGATGATGAGGAGGCGAGGGAGATACTCTCCCGATACTCCATAGCGGACCAGAGTGCCACTTTTCTCGCCCGCCAGAGCCGCTCACATTCGTCCGCTTCTCTGGCTACTTCGAGTTTGTCGGCTCCGAATCGACGCACGATGGACTCTGCCAATCGCTCGTCCTCGGTGGTATGTGCAGGAGTGCCCATGAACTTGATGAACAATGTCGGACGCTCTGGTAGCGCAGTTGTCGTTGAGGAGGAAGAGGAACCCCGACACTCCGCATGGTTCACACACCGAATCATTACGTCGTCCAGCAACTCGATACACTGCACTCCTACACCATTCGCGAGCATTTCCCGCACAGCACGACATGCGTCCTCGACGTTATCGAATGTCGCTCGACCGACGGTGGAAGGGAGTCGAGGTGCGAGGCGTAAGGTTGCAGCGACGATGAGGCCGAGTGTACCTTCTGCGCCGAGGAAGAGTTTGGTCATGTCCGGTGAGGTGGCGCACTTCCGTGTACGCGGTCGAGTGGTGATGACTTCGCCACTGGGTAGGACTACGGTCTGTTTCGAGGAAAAAGGATAAGTTCAATGGCGTGAATCTAGGATTTAGCCTACGTGGGATGATAAACTCACCAGATTCAGAACGTAGTCTCCCTTCATGGTTCCAAATCGAACGGCGTTCGTGCCTGACCCACCGGTACTGAGCATACCACCGAAGGCAGATCCTGGTCCGGGGTCTATGGGCCAGTACAGGTTCGAGCCTCGATCGCTGAGCCACTGGTTAAGTTCCTCCCATTTCAATCCTGGCTGGACGACTACGTCGCCATCCTCCTCGTGAAACTCGAGAACTTCGCTCATAAGCTCGAAATCGACGGATATAGTAGGTCGGACCGGTATTCCTTCACGTCGTGCTTGTTCGTCAGGCAAGGCAGAGAAGTGGTTCTCGAGACTGGTCCCACCTGCGAAGGGTACGATCGCACAGCCGAATTCGGCGGCAATCTTGACGAGGGCGACACATTCTTCGACCGAGGTGGGCCAGACGACGACGGAAGGTAGAGCGGCGGGGTGGTAGCTCCATGAAGAGAAGCCGCGGTTGTGGAGGTCATCCTTGTCGGTTGAGATGCGGGAGGGATCGCCAAAGGCCTTTTCTAAGGCTTTGATGGCGCCGTCCAAGTTGCTCTCTTTGGGATTCGACGAGGATGTCTTCTCGTTGTCGTCCTGCTTCTTGATGAAGCTGTGGTAGATCATGACGCCTGCTGTGGCACCACCGAGGCTCATCAAGAAATCAAGGAGCCTATTGGACTTAGTGTCTCCTTCTCCTTGCGAGGAGGTCGATTCTGGTTTGGGGGGCGAGTCGGAGTAACAACGCGACCTTGCCGACTGAGTTGAGGATAGTAGTGATGCTGGTCGGACGACAGCCACAGCCACAGCCGTTCTTATGGACTGCCTAGGCACTCGTCTGACTACCGCTTGTAGCATTGACATCTGTTTGATACTTTGATGTTCTTGGGGGTTGTTGATGCCCTTCCTTCAAGAGAAAGAGAAAGAGAGAGAGTTGCCTCTTTATGAAGGGCAGCACACGGATCAAGTCGGGGAGCTAGAACACACACATGGATTCGACACAGACAGATCCGACCGCACAGACGGCGACCATCAGCCCGTCGTTCCCGCAATCCCGCTGCGATGTACAATGTACTGCGGTACTGCGAACGCCGTCCTCCCATGGCGAGCAGCATGGTCTCCTTAGTCCTTATGACGAGGTGGGAGAGACGGAAAGAGTCGGAGGTCAGTGTCGGGAGATGACGGATAAATGCCATGATCACACTGCGATGATCATTCACGACCTCAGCCTTCGAAGTTCTTTCGCGACCTTCGAAATTTCCTCGACAGCAAGCAGGTAGCAGGAAGCACAGCAGAGCAGCAAGCAGGAGCCAGAGCGAGGTCCCCACCCAGAGACGGAAGAGAGGCACAACAGAAGCAGAGAACTTGAATCAAGACAGCGCGCGCGCCAATGGAGGAGGACAGGGAGATTGCACGGCTGTGGAAGGTCAACCGGACCATCCATGAGCTCGTCCGAGACAGGGTGAGTGCATTTTTCGCGCATCCAATGCAGCTGAAGGGGGCCTAGAGCCAAGTCTGACTCCTCTTCTCCTTTTGGCAGGGCTACCAAGTCGCAGAAGAGGAAGTCAGCATGGACCTCCGCACCTTCAAGATGGAGTATGCTCCCGGCGGCGGCGGCTCAGGCATCGACCGTCAAAAGCTCAACTTCTTCACCCAACACACCGAGCGAGCCAACGACCGCATCTTCATCTTCTACTCAACCGAGAAGGCTGTGGGCGTCAAGACCATGCGCACTTTCATCCAGATCTTGGAGGACAAGGACATCCAGCGTGGCATCATCATCTGGTCGGATAAGATGACCTCGGCTGCGCGGAAAGTCATCGATGCGATGCGCAGCTCTTTCGACCTGGAAGACTTTGACGAGGCCTATCTGCTCGTCAACATCACACACCATACCTTGGTCCCCCAGCACTCAGTCATGACGGATGCCGAGAAGAAGGCCCTTCTCGCGCGATACCGGCTGAAGGAGTCACAGTTGCCGCGCATCCAGCAGGCCGATCCTGTGGCTCGGTACTACGGGCTGAAGCGCGGGCAGGTTGTGAAAATCACAAGAGGTGAGTGTGTAATGAATTCTCGGGCGTCATCGCAGAGTGCTGACGTCCCGTTGTACTCACAGCATCCGAGACAAGTGGGCGGTATTGCTCCTACCGAATATGCCTATGATGGCCGCGTCTCGACCCCTCAATCCTCGGCGCTGTTCGCCCTTCCATCTCCCCACCCTTTCTTTGTTCCGGTGTACTCATATCGTGTCTTTCCCCCCTTCCTCTTTTTGCATCAATCGATCTCCAATCTGCATACACATCACTAGGGATCAAGGTGAAGAAAGTGGGGGGTATTGTATGATTAAAAACAACTGAGGGAGGGCCTGACAGTAAAGTTGCAAAGCACGGGAAAGGGGATGAGAGGAGGGCCGTTCCAGGGAAGTCAAGGGAGAGGCGACGCAGAAGGTTGGTGGTATTTACGCATAGTGGGAGCTCGTTGGAAACCATGACCGTACCCGGAGTGGAAGAAAAGTCCATTTGACCATACCGATGGGGCCGTTTCAGTAGTATTCGATCTCGAGGAAGAGAAATGCACATTTCTTGGGGTAGAGAATGTTGAGGCCCGCAGGATTGAAGACTTGCAAGTTGATCTGGTGAATGAATTCTTCTAGCCTTCGCATTTCCTGAAGAGCAGAGCAAAGGCAGACTGGGTCAGTGGGCCAGTTTATAGCATTGCAATACCATGACCAAGACGTACCCGCGCATAATGACTTCCCACGATTAACGGACTGATCCAGAGAGTCAGAATCGCCACGACGTTATCGAAACAGCTCCATGTTGAATCATGCGCGTCGATGAGGATCATGTTGATCTCATTAATCGTCTCCGCGAAGACCGTAGGCGACAACCGGCCCTCGAGCTCGAGTGGGAATGCAGGGTGGAACTGACATAGCTCGCCCGCGCCATAGTCCCGTTCAACACGAATCATCTCCCGTGGTTTGTCCCGCCCAATCACTCCGACAGGCGCTGTCCCGAATGCGCGATCGGCGTCCGGTGGGCCCCAGTAGTATGAAGATCGTGGACCGTCTGACTGTGGTGGACCAGCTCGTAATCGCCCTTGACCTGCGCCGCCGCCTCCGATCCTTCCGCTGCCGCTCCCACCTGCAGCATCGTCGTTTGTGGTCCCTGGTGCGCCCGATATGGCGGAGAAGGAGAGAAATGGTTTGTTCCCGTCCGCATATGTTGAGGCCCCACCGCCGCCTGGACTGCTGTTGTTGCCCGCGAGTGGATGGTCCTGCATCGTCGCTCCCAGTCGCTGTTACCGCTGCTTCTTGGTGTGCTGGTGCGAGTGCTGAGGAGGTGTTGGTAGTCATGCGTCATGAGGAAAGCTCAAGCTCGGGAAGATGGGGAAGGGGGGGAGAGTGCATCACCACTACCTCATCACTTCCCCGTGCTCCTACCTCAGAACCACGACTACATATCTCGCAAGTGCACGGTCCGCCAGCGTAGAACTAGCCCCGAACTTGCACCGCACCGCATCGCTCCTCTCCGTGTACAGGAAGCTCAGGCGTTGGCAGCCAGCACGACCCCGACTCCCAGCATGATCTCAGTGAGCAGTCGCCCGGAACCAACACCTTCAGACTGCACAGACACATCGAAGGGCTGATTTCCTATTTCCTCGTTCTTCAGGCATTCTTCATCTTCAATCAGAAGGGAGAGGTGAGCTCACTTGGAAGAAGAAGGGAAAGCGCAGGGGACAGATGTCGATGCTGACACCTTTGTTCTCTTTGTGCAGGTCCTCATCTCTCGCCTCTTTCGCAGCGATCTCAAGTGAGCTCTGGCCTCAAATCCGAGGTCCTTACTAAGGATCGCTTCCTTGAGTGCGCTTTGCTGACGAACGGCCCTCTCTTCTCTGTCCCAAAGACGCTCCATTGCGGACATCTTCCGCATTCAAGTCGTTTCCAACCCAGACGTGCGCTCGCCCATCATCACCCTCGGAAGCACGTCCTTCTTCCACGTCCGACACGAGAACCTCTACATTGTCGCTGTCACAAAGTGAGTCTCCAGCATTTCTGGACGAAAGGATCTCCTGCCAGACTCATCAATTGTCTTCTTATTACAGGTCCAATGCCAATGCAGCTCTGGTCTTCGAATTCTGCTACCGCCTCATTCAGATTGGCCGGAGCTACTTCGGCAAACTGGACGAGGAATGCGTCAAGAACAACTTTGTCCTCTTGTACGAGCTTCTCGACGGTGAGTTGTAACGAGTCATGCCGCCGCGGATCTGGTCTAATGATCAGGCCTTTTGCACCTTGCCTACGACAGAGGTTCTCGATTTCGGATACCCACAGAATAGCGAAACCGATACCTTGAAAATGTACATCACGACAGAATCCGTCAAGTCCGAGCAAGCAGTACGGGAAGAGAGTAGCAAGATTACCATCCAAGCGACGGGTGCGACTTCGTGGAGGAGAGCCGACGTGAAGTACAGGAAGAACGAAGCCTTCATGGACGTCATCGAGACCGTCAACCTGCTGATGAGCTCAAAAGGTCAGTTTTGGTCATAGAGTAGGACCCAAACTTGACAATGACTCACCTCTCTCGCTCGTCACTTGCAGGAACTGTACTAAGGGCGGACGTGGATGGGCAAATTCTCATGAGAGCGTACCTGTCTGGGACACCGGAGTGCAAGTTCGGATTAAATGACAAGCTCAAGCTGGATAAATCGTAAGTCAAGAATCTCAACATGGCATACTTGGTTTTGTTGCTGACTGTGATTTCTTCTTGTTATCTCAGGGGCGTGAACAACGCGGCTGAAGGCGCTGTTGAGCTGGACGACTGCCAGTTCCACCAATGCGTCAAGCTGTCCAGATTCGATTCAGACCGGAGCATCAGCTTCATCCCGCCTGATGGCGAATTCGAGCTCATGAGGTGAGTAATCTCTGTTCAGGAAAGATGTCTTCAGCGGTGAAAATTTCCTTTCTCAACGACTTTGTTTCATTCATTATCACAGATATCGATGCACAACCAACGTCAACTTGCCCTTCAAGGTTCAACCAATCGTAGAGGAAGTGTCCAAGTCTCGAGTCGAATACAATATCCACGTCCGGGCCAACTTTGACGCCAAGCTAAGTGCGAACAATGTTGTACTGAGGATACCGACACCTCTCAACACGACGAATGTCAAGTGCCAGGTTGGGGTTGGGAAGGCCAAGTACGAGCCTTCGGACAATATGATCGTGTGGAAGTGAGTTGGGATTTATATAACCTGATCTGACGTACCCCGGCTCATATTGACGGCTTCGCTCTCGCTCTTTCTTTTTAGAATCCCGCGAATTCAGGGCATGGGAGAGGCAACTCTCCAGGCAGAGGCGGAACGGTCAGCGACAACTCACGCCAAAGCCTGGAGTCGTCCACCGATCGAGGTTGACTTCCAAGTGCTCATGTTCACTGCGTCCGGTCTGCTTGTGCGCTTCCTGAAGGTTTGGGAGAAGAGCAACTGTGAGTCCTTTTCTGCATTGTGTGTGATTATCGCTGCTATCCGTTCCTGCGCTCAATGCTAGACCTTTCCCTCTGTCATCATTCTTGCTTGCAGATCAAACCGTCAAATGGGTCAGATATGTGTCAAGATCGAATGGATCCTATCTCGTCCGCTTCTGAACAATACCTTGCCACTCCTGTACATACCGATTTTGGTTTTCCGCCATCAACCAACCTTGCATCCAGAACCCTCAGTTGTTTGACTTCATCGCGTCCAACTCATCCTTCTTCGAAACTGTGGAAACTCTGAGATGGGGTGACATGTTTCTGTTAGACCGCTAGATATACAGGTACTTGCTCCTCCAACAGCATCCGCTCGCGCTGTTCCCGTGCCAGCCGAACCTCATTGCGTCTCCGCATATTGCTACGAGCCGTCGCAATGTCCACCGAGCAGTTCCACGCCGAAGAAAAGGAAGGCAGGACATCCACGTCGTCGTCTGCATCTTCATCGCGTCCAAGATCTCCAGCTTCTTCGTTGTCATCACCGCCAACCTCGTACGGCTCCACTTTGGACCGCTTGAGGAGAGGTCTGGCTTCGACTACAATGTTGACCTGCCGGACATGGCGAGCGTCCGCGGGCTGTGCCGCGGCAGCAAGGGCGAGGGACGACGGGCGTGAGCCAACCCGGCCGGGTTCCGCAGCTGTTGGGACAGGATCGATAAAATCGACGCAGTAGACAAGGTTCCGCTGTTGTCCCTCCGTCAAGACAAAGGGGAAAGACCCCTTCTTCGTCTCCTCTGGTGACTCGGTCGCATCTCCATGCAAAGCCTGTTCAGGATCGAACAGCGTCGCCCGCAAACTCTCGTTCACAGCTGGTTTGACCGCGTGCACGACGGAGCCGTTCGCGTTGGCGTCCATGGCCAGCTGCGAATTAGGCTCGAGGACGTCTATTTTGACGTTGATGACTTGGAAAGATAACTGTCCAAAGCTTCTTGAAGAGGACGAGGCAGAGGACGCAGAGTTTCGCACAGCGGCTGGTGAGAGTGGATGGTCGAGCTCTACGCAAAGGAGCAACGCGCCACCGTCGTCGACTGGGTATCGCTCGAGCTCCGAGTCCTGAACTTCCGTGTCTTCATTGTAAGGTTCCATGCCATCGTCATCGCCATCATGAGCAGTGCTGGTGACTCCAGGTGTCAAAGAACGTGGAGTAGCAACGGGCCTCTCTGGACTGAGGACGGTCCGTAAGCGTACGCTGACAGCGCTCGAAACGTCCAAAATGCGAAGAAAGCTACGTTTTAGCGATCTGCGCTCTCGGGAGAAAGCTGCGGAGGTACCCGCATCAGAAGCCTCCGTTTGAGAGAAGGCGGTTTTGGAAGGCGGAGCCGATTTCGTGTTGGAATTCGCTCCAGGCTGACCTGGCGTCCCAGATGGTCTTCTCATTCCCGCGGCTGAAGAGAGATCGCCGTCAAAAGCATCATCTGCATCATCTTGTACGGCATCTGGCAAAGGAGGAAGGGTAGAGGCTCGGTTGGAACGCCCTTTGATATCCTTTGCTGCACTCTGCGGCGTTAGCAACTTTGTACCGATTACTTGCGCCGAGAGCTGCGAAAGAGGCAGACGAGCGAGACTGCTCTTGGTACGTTGCGCGCGGTCTGAGGGCGACTCCCCGGGATAGACAGGCCCTTCGGAGAGGGCAGAGAGAAGGTCTTGATCCCCGACGAAGACATCGGCAGCCACTGGTAAGTCGAACAAGAGGGCAAGTTGAGTGGAGGAAAGGAGGAGTGACAAGGATGCCGTGAGGGCAAGCGCGGGAGCCATGGAAGGCAACTGCATAAAGGCTGAGAGGAGATAAACCTGGTTCAGCACTTCTCGCGATCAAGCGAGGTACAGGACCCTGTGGAAACTCACAGACAGGCACTTCACAGCTCCATCGAACGACCCATCGCCCGTGGTTGAGATTCCCACCAGGATCAGCCTCGAAGCTGATTTTACCGCGGTCCTTCTCTTCACTCCTTTCATCATCTGTCGTTTTCGAGATTGACCCGTTCGTGGTAGTGGCGCCTATCGTTGGCCGGCCATTCTTGTTTCCTGCCCAGCTCTGGGTATGATATGGCACCAATGCGGACGGCCGCTGCTGCTGCTGATCTCCTGCAGCTCCTGAAGCACCTGCGTCTGGTGCGCTTTGCTCCTTGAACAATGCCTTGTCCTCCGCGCGCACACTGGGCACGGGGACGGTAGAAGTAGGGACTGAGCGAGCTGCCGCGGCTCTTGAGACAGCATACGTCCCGTCCACCTGAATGCGAATGAGTGACAGTAGGGTGCGCAACAGACTGGGCACACTCGGTCGATTCCTATCGCCTCCGTCTTGCGCATCTTCATCGTCGTAGTCTCGACCGTCGTTATTCTGATCGTGGTCGTATTCAGAGGGGAAGGCCGCGGTGGATTCCGTTACGGGACTGCTGCCTGGGAACGGAGTCCTTATGGGCAGCAGGAAGGCAGGAGCCTCGGACGAGCTCTTGGGAGGCGGCAGGACCTTGGGCGATGCAGGCAAGCGCAGTACAATGCTGGGCACCAGGATCTGATCTGCATGTTTGCGGGAAAGACAAGGACATAAGCTCACGATGTCGATGTATGCTGGCTCAGACGCGTGCTCAGCTGGGCTCAAGCTCACCGAAGAATGCTCGTCCTGTGCGCTCGATGGCATCGTCAAGCTCAATGTCGAGCTCGCTGTCCTGGAACAGCGTCGCCAGCGCAGTCGCGGGTCCCGGCAGCATCGTCTTCAGTCACTTATTGAAGGTCAGTGAGTGTTGGGGTGAACGTCGTGCGACTGACTTCTCTCCCCGCAACAAGATGCATGATGGACAGCATGATGCGGACGAGCCAACGAGCAAGAGCAGAAAGTCTCTCATGTTTCTTCTTCTAAGTAGTAAGGCAGCACAAGAGAGGGGAAAGAGAGAGAGAGAGAGAAGGAGAGGAGAGAGCGAAGCAAACTGTGTGTATGCGTGCGTGTCTGTCTCGCAGCGCGGGTGTCTTTGTTGTGTGTAGGTGTGTGTGTGTGTGTGTTGTGAGCGAGAGAGGTAGAGACGACGAGTACGAAAGGAGGGAGAGGAGAGGAGAGGAGAGGAAAGAAGTGTCACGATGACAGAGAGGAGCAAGCTGCAAAGAGAGGCGAAGGGCAATAATGGTGAGGTATGGCTGTTTAAGGAGGGGAGAGGGAATAAGAGAAGCAGTATAATGTGTGACAGAGTCAGGTGGGGGGCAGCGAACCGGATCGGAAGCTCGCTCAGCTGAGGGACATCGCGCCTCGCGGGGGTATGGACCGTGCTTGCGGCGAACGAGGAGAAGGAGGACGGAGGACGGAGATCCCGAGGCAGGCGATGGAGGATAAAGAGTCCGTATGCCAGAACCGAAAAGGAACGGGTCTTCAAAGCACGTATGTCGAAGGTACCACACCTTCCCGTCCGGCCGAGTCCCGAGCCAGCCACCAATGCTCGTCCAAGTCGTCCAAGATGGTGATTTGGTCACCCGCATGCATACTCAGCTCTGACTCATGTGTCGCTTCAAAGCTATACCGTGCCCGCGCTGGTACGCCTTCTGAGCCCGAGTGGGCCCCTGCCGCCGCTGCGGCGGCGGCTCCTGCGCCCAATGCTCCCACCCCTGCTGCTGCCTCCGCGGCACCCATGTTCTCGTCGTCGGTGTAGTATTGTGATGCACCACTCCGGCCGGTTTGGGCGCCCTCGGAGTGATACGCTGTCGATGGACCTCCCGTCTCGTCACTGTTCTCCACTGTGTTGAGCGGCCCCGAGTCGGTCCGCCCATGGCCAGATGAAGTCGCAGCTGCACCCGCAGCCGCAGCGGCTGCAGCCCCTGCACCCAAACCCGCAACACCTGCACCGGCGCCCAAGTTGCTGCCGTGCCCGCCCGAGCCAGGTGCGGCGTTTGCACCCATCACATTCTCCGTCGCAGCATTAAGGGTCGCAAGAAGACTTGACGGCCGACCCGGGTGTTCTCCCTCACCTGGAACGTCATCATAAGCTGATAAGGGTGCATCGACTCCCTTGTTCTTGTTCCGGCGGGCCATCGCCCACAGCAAGCCGAGCAGCGTCAGCAAGAAGACGAGACCCAGGCCGATCGCGATCGAAATCAGGATAACAAGACCAGTTGCAAGTCGTCGCAGATTCGCGAACTTGAGAACTTCCGTCGCCCGAACGACCGCACGAACAATGCCGTGAGTGCCATCACTGCCGGCGCCCAGGAGGAAAGGTTGCCAACTGGATCCATCGTAGAAGGCACTGGACACATTGCCAAAGCTGGCAAGTTCCAGAACGCCACTGACAACCAGCAGACGGTTGTTCTCCAAGATGTTGTTGCCGCTGTGAGCCTTGAGAAGGGGCACGAAGGTAAGCTGTTGAATGCCGGTGGCAGGTCGAAGTTCATCGTTCCCGAGAAGGTTGTACCGAGTCCCGTCCCACTTGGCCAAATACGGTGAAAGGCCATCCTGGGATCGGCCGCCAACGAAGATCGAATTCAGTTGCAGGTTGTCTACGCTCATTGCCGTTGCGGGACCAGGCGCTTGACTGGCGTCCGCACCAACAGCGCCGAGAGCGACCCAAGTGTCCTGGGTTGTGTCGTACGTGGCCACAGGAGCAGGTGTGTTGGCCACCTGCAGGTTACCTGCAGCAACCAGAGTAGAGGCCTTCGACTGTGGAGCGGGCAGAATCAAAGATCTCATGATGTCAGTACTCTGGTGTGCCAAATCAGTAAAACAAAGGGCGTCCGCGATGAAAGACTACTCACCCCAGCAAAGTCCAAGACGGCAATGTCACCATCGAGACTCGTGCCAAGCGGATTCCAACGAAGTTGGCTGTTATCCCACATGCAGACTGATGAGCAGGGCAATGAACCCGCATTGTCAAAGGCCCCACCAACGTAAATCTCCGATGTGTCTGGTCGGTGAACAATAGATCGCACCACAAGCGGGGTCTGAGTGTCTGAAGACAGCGGAGTGGTCGTGTTGTCCCAAGCCGCTTCCACAAAGTTGTACGACGCAATACCGCCGTCACCTCCCACGAAGATCTGATTACCGATCACAAGCAGAGCCCGCACCGTAGTGAAGTTGGCGAGGTTGGATGGGACGGCCGGGAAGGCGCTGAGTGACTTAGTCACTGGGTCGTAAGCGCCGAGATTGACGACGTTGCCACTCGTCGTGAAGTTACCACCGACGATCTGCAGATAGCTGCCATCTGCCCGGGCCCAGAAAGCAGACGCGTAGATCTCGTTCGTGCCGTCCGAGGACGAGAGAATCTCGGGCTCAATGGCACTGACGAGACGCTGTTGGCTGCGGAGCTCTCGCTTCACTTTCGGGCTTTGGGTGGCCCGTTTGGCAGCGGCACGTCGAACGACCCGGTTAGCCAAGCGAGCGGCCGCACTCTGTGAGTTGTCGTTCTGGCGACCGCGGGTGGGCTGGTAGATGATGGTTCCGTTTGGAGCCACAAGGGTGCCATTCTGGAGTGCGATGGTACCATTGAACAAGACTGTACCGTTCAGCGCCAGGTTAGGCTGGTTGTTTGCAGTGGATGTCGTCTCCTTAAGGAAGGCAAAGTTTAGGGCGCTGATGGCAGGGAACGAGTTGTCTGATGTAGCGGGCTCAATCTTGGCAGCTCCGGGGACAGCGAAGTCACTGACAGCAGAAATGGGACCGACAAGGTATGTCGTCGTTTGGTTACGACCGTCCGTATTCTCGACCGAGACTGCAGCTGCGTTGACCGTACCCGAGAGCAGACCGTCTTGCTGGATCCACGAGCCGGACGAGGTGTTGTACAGGGCGATGCCACCATTGCCCAACGTGCCATTGGCAGCCGTGAAAGCTCCAGTGAGCAGAAGGGTTGAGTTTGGCATGACGGTAAGCGAAGTCACAGGTCCGTCGAGGGCAGAGCCAGTGGACAGCCAACTGTTAGCAAGTACATCGTACTTGCCAAAGTACGGCACGGAGCTGTTGGGAGAGTCCGCAAGCGCAGTGAAACCACCACCCACGTAGAGAATGTTGCCATCACCAGCCAAAGCAAGGACACGACCGTTCAGACCGCCACCACTGAGACGAGTGAGGTTCTGACCGTTGCTAGAAATGTTGTATCCAACCAGATTGGCGAAGCCTGAACCGTTGATAACAGGCGCGATCGATGTGAAGTTGCCACCCACGAAGGTGAAACCGGCGACATCTGCGACTGCGCGAATGGCCTGCTCTGGAGCGCCCAGTTCCGTGCTGTTGAAAGCGTAAGATCCATTGACACCAGCTTCGAAAAGCGCTGTGGCAAAGTGGTCAAACGATGTTTGCGTGGTGTTTTGGAAGGAGGGCAAGATGAGCTGAAGGGCGAAGCTCTGATATTGCTCCAAAGCAGTCGTCCCGGTAGGCAGCGCGGCGGCATCCGCGGACGAGGCGGAAGTTGCAGTCGCGGACCCTTGGCCAGATCGGCTTGTGCCGGACGTAGATGCGATCTGAGATACCTGGCGAGCTTTGGGGCTGTTCTTCTTGAGTGCGTTCACGCGAGCAGAAGAGCCACTTTCTGACACGTTGGCGCCTCCCAATGCAGAAAGCGCACCAGCCGTTGCAACAGAGCGGGTCAAAGTAGTGTTCACGTAGCTAGGCAGCGCAGCGGTCGAGTTGAAAACATCGAACTCGACCAATCCGAAGGCGAAACCCGGACCAGTCATTGGCGATGTCTCGTTGCTGTTCCGCAGCTGGAACGAGATTTTGTCTGCAACGATGGTGAACTCGTTCTGTCCCTCGGGTCCGGTAGCGTTGGGAGCGATGGATAGGACGACTCGAGGCATGAAGGTGGTTGCGCCTTCGATCGAATCCGCCTTGGTCCCGATAACCTCACCGTCGAAAATCTTGATGACGGCGTCTTGTTCCACAGTCTGGTTGACGTACGTCTGGTAAGATACGCTCAGGTCCGGCGTTGGGTATACAGTCACGAGTGACAGGGTGCGACGTCCGCATGAGCCGCCGGAGAGACAACCAGGGATGGAGATGTAGCCGGTATAGTTACCATCGACGGGGATGTCAGCGCGGAAATCCACATTGACATTGTTCTGAACATCGGTTGCCAAATTTGAGTACGAGTCCGTGAACTCGAGAATCGGCTGTTGAGCGCCAAGACCACGGTTGACCGATGTGAAGTCCCAGCCGCCATTGTGGAAAGTGATCGAGCGGGTACCGTTCACACCGGGAACTGGGGAAGAGCATCTGCCGCGGTTCAAAGCGTTGTTCGCCCATGTCCAAGCACCGTCCGAAAGCAACTCTAGGATGTGAAGACCTGCACCGGTGCCGTAGAAGCTGTTCACTCGGAGCTGAATGCCAGTCAAGGTCTTGAAGCCTCCCTGAGCCGGGGAGATCAGGAAATCCTGGTAGGTCAGGCCGGCACGGTCGGAGAGGATGCAGTTGTCGGAGCAGGTGACGTTGGCACCCGTAGCAGGGTCCTTGTATACCAGCTCGAGAATCTGGTTGTCGGGCAGAGATACAATGCTGAATCCCTTGAGACCACGATCTCCAACTCGCGTGTTGCCCAGTCGGATGGCGGCAATTTGGAGGACTCGGAAGGTCTCGACTGTCAGCAAGCCCTGGATACCTGCTGCGAAGAGGAAGGTGTTTCCGGGACCGTCAGTGCCCTGAGGACAGAGGATCTGAAGGGGATTGTTGTAGTCCGGGCTGTCGATGGGGGGACCTCCGCTGACCTGGGACATGGCGAGCGAGTACGGCTGCAGAACACGGGTGAGCGACGACGGCGAATTCATGGTGTCCGAGGAAGCGTTTTTGCCGCTTCCGTAGAGGGACAAGAACGAACCCGTGAATCGAATGAAGGAAGGGTCGAATCCATGGGTGATGCTGTAAACCGTGCCATTCAGGCCGCCAAAGTTCAAAGGCTGCCATTGCCGGCTCTGTTCGTTCCATAGTGCTACGGATCCGCGGTATGCATCATTCTGGTCACCTGCGTTGACAGGAGTGCGGAAGCTGCCGCCAACGAGAAGAGCCTTGTGCTCCGCCGAGTAATAGAGCGCATGGGCAGTCCCGTTCAACCCGCCCTCGAGGTTGTCCCATGACCGCGAGGTAGGATCATAGGATGCAATGCCTCTTGCATCTGTGTTGCCAATCTGGGAGAAATTACCGGCGACGTAGACGAGAGGCGCCGAGCCTGACCCTGATCCGCCGGTGGTGACAGCATTTATAGACGCATTTGGATTGGTGGATCCGATAGTGGTCAAGGTACCATTGGGTGCCCGGATTACGAGCGAAGACCCGTTGGCGGAGGGGATCGGCTGTACTTCCACCGAAGCATTGTAGATCTCTAGACCGACAAAGTTACCGACCACACCGAGTGCGCCGAGGGCATCGAAGTCTATAGCGGGGAAGTTGGAACTGTCTGCGGCGGCGGAAGGCGAAGCTGCGAGTGTGAGAGTGAGAAGGCACGCGGCGGCGGCTAGTGCAGTCGAAAAGATGGACCTCGGTTTCCGCATCGCTGACGTTCTTCTGCGTGGTGCTCTGGTCGATGAAGAGGAATCGGAAGGAGCCGGTGACGATTGTGATACTGCGAATGCAGTGGAAGCCGAAGCAAGCCTTGTCATATTAAGGTGGTTGTGCGAACGAGGCCTGCTGGGAGAAGAGAGCGAGGAAGAGCGATGAGAAAGGCGGGCGACTGGATATGTCGAGCGTTCGCAGAACCTGTCAGGAGGATGCGCCGCCGTTCGTCGTCGCTGGGTGTTGGAAAAAGGAGAGTGGGGTGGTGTTGTTCAAACGAGTGTGTGGGTGGAGATTGCGCGGTCGAGTCCGAGGCAGGAAGAAGAGAAAGGAGAGAAGCGCTGAGCCCCTTGCGTTCTGAGGAGGAAAGAAGCGACGAGGCCGTCAGTAAACCCTGCGCGACATGTATGCATGTGTGCTGGGGTGTATGCCACACTCACCTCTTCCAGTTCAGACGATGTATGTCAACTTTGAAGAGGGGGGAGAAGGGCCAGGCGTAGAGAAGCGGAGGAGAAGACGACACGCGCACACTACTTGTGATGCTGGATATCTGATCTTGAGCTCGTCGTTGTCGATGGCGAGGATGAGAGCAACGAGCGCGAGGAGGTTCAACAGATGAGGTTTCCTGCAACCCAAGAGTTCCAAACGTTGCTGTTCTTCTCATTTGTTGTAATCAACCATTACAATTCCCAACTGTAACAAACTCAAGCCCCTGATAATGCCCGTTTGTAATCAACCGTCGCGGCTCACATAACGTCCATTACAGCTTGCTTACAGCAACACTGAGACAAAGTGGGAAACGTCGATCTTTCCACTTCCGCGCGCATTATTGGATGGCGCGCGGGACGTCCGGGCGGGACGCGGGTCGCAGCCTCACAGACCTCATCGCCGTCCTCGTTCAGGTCATCCTCCTCAGGTGAAGACTTGGCCCTTGCAGTTTGGCGCTCCACATCGACAGACCATCGCCTTGACGCCATCGACGAGTTCGACCTCCCGACTTCCGCTGGGGACAATCTCCGCCATCATCGCCCCCAACGACCGAGCCTTGGAGGATGTCGGTGTCGAGCTCCCAAGCCCGTTTCGTCCAGCGACGGCGGCAGCCGCAGCCGCAGCTGCGGTAGCCGTCGCCTGGCTCATGCTTTGATTGGCCGAAGAGACCGACTTCTTTCCGGAAGCGGACGCAGAACCACTGGGTCGTTCTTGGCCTGTCCCTGCCCTAGCTCCTTTATTTGGCGACCGCGAGTTGTCCATCCCTGCTAACAGCCGATCTTGATTCTGTTTCTTCTTGTGCTTCGACGCCACGTCTTGCTGCATCAATAGTGTCTGTCGACGGCGCTCCTTCGCTACGGCCTTCTGTCGTGACTGTTGTCCCGTATTGCTCTCGTCCTCCTCGTCGTCCTCATCTTCCCAGCCCTGAGCGCCGCGATTGGCTCCACTTGCTGCTCGGCCAGAAATGGCATTAGCCTTGCCTCGACCATATGTCTTGATCGTCTCACTGTTGCTGGAGTCGACGCCTCCAGTTAGCGCCATCGAGCCAGGCCCAGGCGCAACAGACACCTCCTCAGCCAAATCTCCATTGTAGTTGAAGCGCAGCTCTTGCCCTGCAGGAATATCCCTTCGGGCGAAAAACGCAAGGTAGGGTCTCATGACGTTCTGCTGATCCGTATACACCTATCCGTGCAAGACCAGCCACCGTCAGTACACCGTCAAGCTTTTCGTTATGTGGAAAGCAACCACCAACTTACCGGATACAAATCGATATTTGGGTCGCAGGAGTGGTTGAAGAATCGGGTTAGATTGCCCCAAAGCCCAGCATCGACAGTGAGGATGGGGTCGACATGGTCGGGATCGTGAATGGCCCACCACTCGTCCGCAGCTGCATACGTCTCCTCAAGAGCAGGATCCATGAACTTGAGTCCTGCGAATGTAAAACTTTCAAGTCAGCACCTGACACCCATGGCCAAAATTACGAAAGAAGAGTTGGGACGGCCATTGACAAGCTCACCTTGCTTCACTCTCCATTCGTTGAAAGGCCTGATTCGGGTATGGCAGCGGATATGGAAGGAATCTATGTCCAGCTGATACGTCGTCGCCGTCTTTGCGTATCGCTTCCCTCGCTCGTGCATACCCTGCGTGTCGATCAACTCTCCCGCGTACGCAGCAATGAACGAATTCTTCGGTATCAGCGTCTTGGCGCGCACACCCCAGCCGCAGTGGGCCGTCTTGAAGACGTCGAGGGGTACGGTGCGTCCATGCTGGACAAGACGATTCCTGCAGGCGGAGGAGCAGCCACAGGTTTCGTTGCACTCTAGGATGACGCACTGCTCGAAATGCCCGTTGCGAAGCCGACCGTGGCGGTTGTATGCGAAGTCGGTCTCAGATGACCAGGTGATAGGGTCGATGTTTTTTTGTTGGGCGAAGCACTCGCATGTGGACGGATCGCAGGAGTCATCGTCGCAGGAACATCCTCGAAGTGGGGGGACAATGCTGCCAGGTGTCCCAGGTTCAAGGTTGTCGGAGATGTATCTGATGGGAACGAGACCGAGATTAGCAGCTGACAAGATGCTAGAGAAGACCAAGCGCAGCTGGAAATTGCAGCACTCACTGGTCTGTAAAGCACCAGTCCCATGGAGGGGACGGCTCGTTATCGATATCGTTGGAGACTGTGATATCGGCGGTACCGCGTTCATGCTCCATGACCCAGGCGAGCCATAAAGTGCGATGATGGGCGATCGCAGCAGCAATGCTTGAGCTCTTCCAGATGGCAGCCTCTTGACTCGAAATCGGATCATTGACGCCTGCCGCGCCAGTACCGCTTCCTGAAGTGCCGCTTCCACTTGGCTGAGACTGCGACATTGCCCCGGTGGAGAGAGGTTGTATGCGCGTTCCGACGATCTCGCGCACCGAGTCTTTCGGCAGGAAGGTGGTGCCTTCGAGCAGCTTGACGCTCCGTTTGAGCCGCGCCTTGCGTTGCGCTTCACTGACCGCCATATTTCGACTGGCCTGCGCGATGTCCGGTAACCTGACAGCGTCCATACGAGCGGCGGACAGTGACCGAACTTCGAATCGATCAAATGCAATCTTGGGCTTCTTCCGGAGCGCGCGGACGTCTGCGTTGAGCGCGGCGTCGATGTTTGGATCGATCCCATCGTCACCTGCCTCGACGTAAGAGCCCTCGGGCGGGTGAGGCAGGAAGGGATCGGAGATGAGTGGGTCGGTGTAGTACTTCTGGGAGCTAGAAGACGTTTTTGAGCGGCGAGCGGCGGCGCGACGATGTTCCTCTTCGCGACGCGCCGCTGCGAGACGCGCTTGACGCGCAGTTGCTCCTCCACCGGTCCGCATGGAGTGTCTTGCTGTGAGTTCGAGAACGCGCTCCTTGTTGTTTCTGGCTGGGATGAGCTTGACGCGACCAACGACCGCCTCGGACGCGAACCTGCTGCACGGCTGGCTCACGCGACTTTTTCTTGGGGGTGGCTCGAGCCGCGACTTCCGGACAACAGAGAAGAAAGCAGCAGTGGCCGGTGACCGAATGAATTGGACGGCTGACGCGGGCGAAGGAAGTGACCACCAGCATCTCAACTTGCAAAGTGCGCATGTCGCTGAAGAACCGCAACGAAGTCCTTGCTGCCCAGTTCGCTCTCATCGCCTCCACCCTCGGCTCCTTTGCTGCGTGTCTCGTCCTCACCCAGTTCGTCGCCCGCACCACCCGCATCCCGATCCTCCTCGACCTCGCCGCAGCGACGAACATCATGGCATCGCAATCCGCCCTCCTCGCCTTCGTCATCGGCTTCGTCCTCAGTGTTGGCGCGCTCTTCTACTTCAACGCGCAGAAGCCCAAGCCGATCCTCAACCCGACCACCTTCCAGCACTTCAAGCTCGAACACAAGGACCAGATCTCTTCTAACACCGCCCTCTACCGCTTCAGTCTCGGAAAGAAGAATGCCATCCTTGGTCTGCCCATCGGTCAGCACATCACCGTACAGGCCAACATCAACGGCAAGGACGTCTCGCGCTCATACACTCCAACCTCGTCCGACGACGATGTCGGCTTCTTCGATCTCGTCATAAAGTCGTACCCCCAGGGCAACATCTCCAAGCATTTCGCCGAACTCAAGCTCGGCGACACCATTGCTGTCAAGGGTCCCAAGGGCCAGATGCGCTACTCTCCCGGTCTTGCTCGCGAGATCGGCATGATTGCCGGCGGAACCGGTCTCACCCCCTGCCTCCAGATTGTCCGCGCCGTGCTCAAGAACCCTCAGGACAAGACCAAGCTCAGTCTCATCTACGCCAACGTAGAAGAGACCGACATTCTTTTGAAGAAGGAGCTCGACGTTCTTGCTGCCAAGAACCCCGACCGCTTCAAGATCCACTACTTCCTGAACAAGCCTCCTCAGGGATGGAAGGGCGGCGAGGGCTTTGTCACACAAGAGGCAATTCAGGACAACCTTCCAGCTCCCGCGAGCGACATCAAGATTCTGATGTGTGGTTCGTATTCTGTCTCAAAACGAGAACTCAAAATGTGACCCGCATTCGCTTGACTCCATGGCGCTTACCTCATTTATATCTCATACACAGGACCGCCCCCAATGATCAATGCCATGAAGAAGCATCTTGAAGCTCTCAAATACGATGCTCCCCGGACCATCAGCAAGCTGCCCGATGTGAGTCCACATTCACTTCCATGCTGATCT
The DNA here is from genome assembly GCA_009428295.1 of Tilletia walkeri. Taxonomy (NCBI): domain Eukaryota; kingdom Fungi; phylum Basidiomycota; class Exobasidiomycetes; order Tilletiales; family Tilletiaceae; genus Tilletia; species Tilletia walkeri. The sequence continues at coordinate 26,779 of RDSH01000242.1, forward strand.
CACAACCTATGCTCAAGACATCAAACGACTGACGTCCTTCATTCTGTCCAACCGCGCTTCCAGCAAGTCTTCTGTTTCTGATCAACCAACAATGCTGGCTGCTGAAAAGCGCAACTTCGCGACTGTGGACAATACTGCCAGCTGCCATGCCCAGTTTGTCCCCCAATTCATCTGTACGGATTGCCCCATACTACCCTGGCCTTTGCGATCAGGATCATACCATCAATCAAGAGTGTTGCATATACCTTAAAGTCTGACCGAAGCGCGAGAGAACAAAACTTGAAACAACGATTGCGGACTTTGATTGCGACTTGGGTTCGAATGGATAATTCTGGATTTGGGTTTGCAATGGCGAGGCCTGTACGTCTCCGATTCCGGCTCTGAAGAAGAGAGGGAAAGTAACAAGATGAAATGACGCGCGTAAATGATTCGTGATAGTAATCACTTGTCCTCCTTCTCCTCCTCGCCGTCATCCGAGGAGGGCTTCTTGGACGCGTTGCCAGCGACGTTCTTGCCGCCATCGGCAGATCCGTACTTCTCCTTCTTCTCCTCGTGTGCCTTGGCGACAACTGCCTTGGGATCACTGATGTGGTTTCCGTCCTTAGAGGCGGCTATTCCTTGCGCAAAGGTCTCGCCGCGGTTGGGAAGCGGTGCAGACTTGTTGTTGGCAGATGCTTGCTTGCCGTGGTCGTCGGTCTGGCGCTCCTTGAGGGCCTGTGTGCGAGTAGGCAAAAGGAGACAGTCAGTACTTCAACACAAGCAGAGAATAGCGCGACGCGTCAAACAGAGGCAGGAGCAACGAAGGCTGACGCGCTTATTGGCGACGATCTGCCTGCGGACAGAGAGCGCTACAAGGTGCGAATGCTACTCACATCTCCACCGGCTGTTTGGACGTGAAGCTGGGGCTCATCGACGACGACGAAATCGACGTCTGATTCTCCGTCGGACTCTTCAGCCTCTTCGGGGCTGACGGCGGGCTTTGCTGAGCTGGACTGTTTGTGATCACCGTGTGATCCGTGAGAGCCGTGCTTAGGAGGAGATGTGAGGTAGAAGAACATCGAACCGAAAACGACGACGGAGCTGATGGCCCAGATGGCGTCGTTGCCCTGAGGCAGCTTGGAGGTGATCTTGGGGTCCGAGACAGAGGGAGCTGAGCTGATGGAACGACGAGGGGCGGCCTGGAGCATGCGTGCGCTGCGTTGAGTTGAGCTGCTGACCGTTTGACGTCCTGATGCACCGACAGCGGGAGAGCGAGCTGCTACGAGAGCGGAACGAGTGACGAATGAGGATGCGAAGGTCATGATAACTTCTTTTCGTGCAGAGTTTGTATAATGAGCGTGGGTTGAGTGGTGATGATGGTGGTAAAGAAGCAGGTATGTAGAACCTTGGAGGTAGACAGTAGTAGTATTGCATTACGTTCTTCCCATCCCCGCGCCTCTCATCCGTACATAAGGATGCACCCGCCTGGCTCAAGATCGTCTCTACTTCTTCTATTCAATTGCCCCAGCTCGCTTGATCTGACTCGTTCCCCCTTCCCTGAGAAGCCGCTGACGCACCGATGACCAGGCTCGCATGCGGAGAACGACGATGCAACATCCAAGCCATCTAAGTGGCTCCAGGCTGGCCCGCTCACCGCTGGCTGTCTGTCCAATCCACGTGCGCAAGAGTGACGTCACCGGCAACCGGAAAACATCACAAAAAGCGGCAAATTTCCCAGATAAATCATAAATCACCCAAATCTCAGATGTGTTGGAAGTTGGAACCTGTCCTTAGTTATATCATTCCTTTTCTCAGTCGATGGTTACCGGTCCGGTGACCGAATCCGTCACTGAGAGACCCTGGAAAAGTCACCAAATTCCAATGTCCCCCAGCAGAAAACCTTGAAAAAGCACTGAAAATTCTTACAAAGTTACAAGCAGGGGCAAAAACAGCCCTCTGAGCAGTGCTCGGCAAAAAAAGTCATATTTATGAGTCATATATATGACATGACAGAATATGATCATATTTTGTCATATGACATGACACGATTTTTGGGCCAAAAAATGGCAGTCATATATATATGACATATGACTTGGTAATACCGAATATGACATAATATGACTAAATATGACCATAGGACTTGAAACTGTGTCCAATATGATCATATATGAACAATCGAAGGTCATATATGATCATATTTATATGGCTTTCAGTAGTCTGATTCTCAAATCGGTTTGTTTGGTCGGCAAGTGGCAACTGCTGTTCGGACTTTGGCGGTTTGGCCTTTAAAACTTCGTGCACGGGTGAGAATGGGAACCTAATCCTCCATCCTTTTCCACGGCCCTGCATTACGAGGTCTCCATGAGTGAAGTCGAGGAGGTGATGAAAGAGCATCAGTCGATTGCGCAGGCCGCAGCGCTTGCGAGAAATATTTTGGGTAAAATATGAGCGACATGACCTTTTATGATCATAAAAGGTCATATACGACCTGAAAAACTCATGTTTTTGGCCCCAAAAATCTTATGTCATATGTGATCATATAGGACTCCTATATGACTGGTCATATGACATGACATATGACTTTGCGATTTTGGCACCTAGTCATATATGACATGACATTTGGCTTGGCCTCCAAATATGATCCTATATGACATGTGCCGAGCACTGCCTCTGAGCAAAGAAAGCGGCCAGAAAGGTAGCCCTTGTCAACGACCTCTCAGCTCTAAATTCTGTTTGCGCGTCAGCCGTTTGGGTGGTGAGCGGCCGGCGCAGAAAAAAAATTGAAATTTGGGTCTTTCCTGCCCGAATTTTCTTCCAGAAACCGAGATAGGAAGGTCACCACCACTCAGTCACCACCACTTAGTAAGGTTGAGCACGGAGCGCCCCGGAGTGCTCCGTACTCCGGGACCCCTACTCCGCCGCGCTCCGCCGGAAATTTAC
>RDSH01000243.1:0-29622 GCA_009428295.1 Tilletia walkeri
ACCCCAGGGACCATGTGATGGGCAAGTGCCGGAGCTTGCGAGGAGTGATTGGAAATGCTGAGACCGTCGTCCTCTTCCTCCTCCTCGTCGCCTTTCATCATCGACATCGGCTTGGCTTGTTTGCTTGATCGGTGTGCTTCTTCGATTGTCCGCGCTGACCTTTTTGAACCTTCTCCCTTCTTTTTCCCCTCTCCAGACTCCTCTCTTTCCCGCCTGCCCTTCCTCTTCGTCTCCCCCCACCAGCCCTTCCACAAGGTCTTCTGCCACCCAGCCTCACCTCGAAGTCAAGAACTACAAGATGCCTCAGGCTCGCCACACGAGCTCAGTTGCGACTCGCTCTCCTCATGACCTTCGTCAGGTTGACAGGCCTGAAGCAATGCGGAAGTTGATCTTCAAGCCGTCATCCACGGCCAAGGCCACCCTCAAGAGTGAGTTCCCTGCTGTCTGCGCCTATGCGCCTACACAGGAAACGTTCTTACCCATATTACATTCTTCAACAGCCTTGATGGAGGCATTGGCCTCCAACAATCCCGTCGAACGCAACAGCGCCATCAATAATCATGTTGCCGGCCAAGCCGTCTGGCATGCTCACGGCATCACCATCCAAGGGGCTGCGCGCATCAAGCACTTCCTCAGTGCTCTTGGGATGTTTAATCTCAACAACAACCCAGTTCGCGTGCCTTTGACCGAGATCGAATGGGATGCTCTCAGCACGACAGCTCGGATTCACACCATTCGACGCGTGCGTCCGATCCTCCTGCCTTTCCTCGAATTTGCAATCCCCGTCGACACAATTCTTGTCTTCAATGCCGATTCCGAACCAATCACGACAATGCCCCCACTCAGACAGCGTCTCACAGCGCTTCCCGTCGGAGGTCCACGCGCGCCGCTTCTTCCGGAGGAGTCCACCACACAATCCCTTGGCTCAGACGAAGACGCGCCTGCCCTCTTCATCACCAAGTGGGAAGAACAGTGGCCGATCGACTCGATGCTCATCAATCTGCCATGGCCTCTCACTATTTATGCCGCAGTCGTTCGGACGCTCCTCATGCCCTTGCTCGTCATGTTGTTGATTGCTTGGGCCGAGCTACTCTTCAACATTCACGAGAGAGTCCGCAACCTCAGCCATGTGGGTGGTCGAGCCATCTCCCACGTCTCACGTTGGACTTCTACCGCCACCGAAGCGGCGGGGCATCAGATCCAGCACTACTTCCCATCCCTTTACCACTACCTTCCACGATCGCTGCCGAGTCCTCGTCGAGCTGCGGACGCGACCATCTCAGCAGCCCTTACCCTCTTGTATGGCCCCGCTCGTGTGCTCGAGTCCAGCGCCCAACTCACGACAGAAACGCTCAACACCTTTCTGCCCGCTAGCGCACAGCTGCCTAGCCCCCGCATACTGGAGTGGTACGAGGAACAACATGCTCGCTCGCTCAAACGCCAGAAAGCGATTCACATCAGTCGTATTCGCGCCTCCTCTCCGAGATTGAGACAGACAAGTCAAGGCACGACGCATACAGCTGCATTGGCGGGTAGTTCATCGCTGTCCGAAGATGTGGCTTCTGTTGCCTCGGTACCGAAGGCTCCGGAGATTAGCTCTCGCAAATCAGAGTCGCATTTCCGCAGCACTTCGCCAACATCCACTCGCTCGGCCAGTCACATCCCTGGTCCTCGCCACCCTTCGAGTGAAATGAAGCCCCGCCAACGCGCTTCTTCGACGTCGCTGCCGACCTCTCCAGCTTCTCGTCATACCACACCTGCTGCAGCGCTTTCTCATCGCAGAGCGCATGATGACACGAGCATGATTTCGGACGAGGGAGCCGGTCAGCCTGACCTGAAGCGCGCTCGACACGGTCAAGCTGAGCACACCGGCGAGCATGAAGATGGGCAAGAATCAGACGTCGAAACCGACACCGGTATGGAGACAGCTGAAGCGGCAAGCAGTGTCGGAAGCTCTCAATTGGCTGAGAGGAAGGCAGGACATGCTGCGAGAAGCAAGGGCAAGCATAAGGCGGTCGAGTTTACTCAACACGGCATCATCCCGATGTCTGGAGCTGGTGTAGGAAGTCGACCGGCCGATCCGCGCGTCAGTCCAGCGACGAAGACGACATTCACTTCGACGCTGACCGACCCGGAAGGTGCAATTGCTGTGGCTGATGTGAAGCATGACACTCCCCGTGCTCACTCCTGGCCCGCTTCGAGCGCTGGCGGAGATGCCCAGCATGGTCCAGGCACAGTCATTCCCCCTTCAGCTTCCATCGCTGCTGAGCAGCTCGGTGCAGCTCTTGCTGAGGATGAAGCAGCTACGATGGCGAGATCGAGATCGAGCGAGGGCAGTGGTTATGGACGTCCTGCTGCTGCTGCGACGCATGAACAGACGCGACACCAGGGAGAAGGTCAGGAGCACAGGCATGGACATGGTCCTTCTACCGAAGAGGCGACAAAGGAGACGGAGATCGTTCGTGCATCAGGCTCCTCAGCATCAGGGGCTTATGCCACGTCTTCGGGAACCTATCCGAGTGCAGACATTGCTCCACTTGGAGTAGCTCCGGTTGCTGGCGCAGAGATGCTTCCGGCTCCTGAGGAGGCAGCAGGCGCTCATCCGACATCCCGCAGCAGCGATGACACGTCGATCCCGACTTCCTCTCAGTCCTCTCCCGAGATTCATCAGGGACGGCGACGTAAGCTGTCCGGCCCTGGCTTTGGATCAGGCGTCAAGCAGAAAATGGTGCACTGGCGCTCGAAGCTTCGTTCGACCTCTCGCGAACAACGAGAAGGCTCCACTTGAAACAAAGGTTTAAACAGACAGACGGGTCAACGAAGTGCTTTGGTTGATGCAAGCGCTCGTCGAAGACAACACAGCTACGCAAAGAGACTGTTCCGAAACAGCAACGATCGCACGACTCCTCAGATACTTCAAATCATACCGGTCACCAAAGTACATACGCATTCCCCGTCACCGGTCTTCAAGCAGCAACTCACAATATCGACGGCTTGAAGTATATCCAGCATCGGGCCAAACACACGCAGGCCCTCAAACATACATATACCAACTCTTCACGCACCTTTTCAAGCATTCCAACTCTTCCCCTTCTGTTCTTCTGCAGCTCTTCGCAAAACTTTGAAGATTCGCTTTTCGGGTTGCTTGGCAAATAGTGGGACGCAAGAGAAGAGCGCTACGCTGCAGGTACCTCAATCTTCTCCTCTGTTCTGCACAGACGATTTGTCAACCTCGCTGGCGATCTTCCGCCGGCTTTCCAACAGCATGAAACTCGAAGAGTTGACGTTTACGAAGTTGTGCTCGCTTGATCCTATCGTCCTCACCTAGGATAACTTTTCTTGCTGACGCTTCTTCCACAATTCCCCCGCCGATATTACCCAACCGTACCCAGATATCACCCAAGGTCTACGAAGTGCCGAAGCAAGGCACGGGTCTTACCGCCCATGGCAGTCGTTGCATGCAAATTCTGTCGCCCACTAAGCTGGACGAGAACCTTACGCTGCTTGGCCTGGTCAGCAGTAATTACACACGTTCCGGCCGATTGGTACGCTTCTGGGCTGCTCAACACAGATTGGGCTGACTCGCCGACGGGCGACGATACCTTCATCTTATCTTCATCTCAAGTGGCGTCAGATGATATGAAGTATATACGCCTACTTCGGCCTTCGCATCCACAGTACAGAGGGACATGAGGGCACCAACTCCGGCTGAGGCGAGTCATCTTGTCGATGGTGCACAGTACGCTTATCGTGTTGTCCCCCTTTTGGAAGAGCTGATTATCTGTACTCTCACTACATACGCCCATGTAGGGTACGAGAAAGGGCGAAGCGGGCAGGATAAAAGGGCTTATGAGTCGTCACTGACCCTTCCCCCCTCGCTTTCGAAACACTTCCCACACAGCTCTTTCTCCTTCTCTTTTGAACCCTTCGTCAGACAGCTCTCTCTCTCTCTTCTCCCCCCCCTCTCCCCCCCTTGTTTTTTCTTATTACTAGATCCGGCGCTTCTCCCCTCTGACACCAACAGCCACGATGCCAGACGCAACCTCCTTCAACGACCTCATTCACGCGCACCCCATCTACGCGTCCATGGACGCCGCGACTATAGAACGCCTGTCGAGCATGCTGAATGAGAAGGTTCTACCCTTGACACCATACTTCTACCATTCAGCCACATTTATCCTGTTCGTTCTCCTCTGGGTCACAACGCTCGGTATCTCCCAAGCACTCGCCCGTATCTTTGGTCCGCGGTATTCCAAGCTCAATTTCGATCAACGACGGACGACGGACATCTATGTCCTGAATGTCATCTTGACTACAGTGGCAGCTGGCCTCCAATTCGCGGCTCTCAGCGCCTTCTCAATGCGGTTTTACAGTTATCACTTCAACCTTCTGCGACTGGCGAGCATGCTTGTCTCGGCCAACTACTGCTTCGAGCTGATCTATCGACCTCGGATGCGGCTTCCAATGATCGCCCACCATGTGAGTGTTCCAAGCAGAGTGTGCACTTAAGTGCCACGTTTCTGAGTTTTCAAGGCTGATAATGTTTCTCCCTTCCCTCCATTTCAGCTGCTCACACTGTTTCTCGCCATGTTGAGTCTCAGCACCCTCTACAAGACAAAGGACCCAAGCATAATGCTAAGCGGCAACATGCTGATGTTCCTCGCCACCCTCGAGCAACCCACCTTCCTCGCCCTTTTCTTCTACCGCCTACGTTTTCCCAGGAACTTCGTCAAAACATGGCTCCAGGTCTCATCTTTCCAAACCATCATCACTAAATCACTCGCCGCGTTGGGAGCCGTCATATGTTGGCTTAAGTGGCAGGACAAGGATAGATCAGGGACCGCGACGGCGTACGACGCTCTCTTCTGGACGTCGATCTGTGGACTTTATGTGACCCAATGGTACGGTGCGATTGTCACCTGGCGCATCAGCAAGACCATCGCAGAACGATACGTTGAGCACTCGACGAAGAGTAGCACGAAGGAGGAAGCGGAAGCGATTGACATGCCGGATATCGAGGTGTTGAACGCGTCGTCGCCAGGATCGCCCGAGGAAAGTATCGCCCCGTACACGAGCCGCAGGCCTTCGCATTCCAGCAGGTCCTCCTTCAACGTGAAGTCGTAGACGGCCAAGTTACGTTTCCTTGCGCTCTGGACGGAACGCGGGAAGGCGATGTGCAGCAGCTCGCTGTTCATCTCGGCCTGGGCAACTTCTGCTGCAAGAAAGCAACGGAGACGCATTTGCGATCTGTGCTTGTCAATCCATGTTACCTTCACTCTCCTTTCTTTCAAGTCGGCATCCACTATACATAGAAGTCATCGTTAATTTAACTTGCCTTCATCCAATCTGGACGCCTGACGAAGAATGTGCTCCGCCGGACTGGGACAAGTATGTATAATGGAAGAAGCTTCAACTTGCAATTGCGAAGATGCTCATCTCTCGTCTTGATATTATCAATAGGTTTTCTTTTCCCGGATCACTTTCCAGCCCCTCCATCTATACCTCCCGACCTACAGAGCCAGACGCGAAGAACCTCCTCACAGCGGCGAAGGCCCGTCGACCAGCACCAGCCGTCGACCCATACCCAGCATCCGAAGCATCATCGACGGCGGCATCCGTACTTGATGACGACGCAGCGGAGCTGTACCCGGAAGAAGCGTCTGAAGTAGCATCCGAAGCGGTATCATCAGCTACGTCAGTGCCGTCCATGGAGGAGTACTGCTGCTGAGAGACTGCGTACGTCTGTGCTTGTGGGTACGCGGCTGTCGAGGCGGCGCTCACAGCTTTGTCGACGACGCTGGAAGGGTCGATAGGAGCGGCGGAACTGGCAGCGGAAGCGGCAGCAGTAGTAGTAGCGTCGGCAGCGGCATCAACATCGTCAGCAACCGGAGGAGGGACGTCCGCAGCGGCGGGAGCATCAGCGATGAAGACGAGCTTGACACTAGCGGGGGCGGGAGCAACGCTGGAAGCAGAGGCGGAAGCAGATGGTGCGACTGCAGCTGCACCTGACCCGGTCGTCTGACGCTTGCCTTGGATGCTGGCAGATGAAGTGGTAGACGATCCATCGACGAAGGGAGTCAATTGGCCAGTGGAAGGGTCGTAGAGGAACTCCTGAGATGTACCGGGGATGACCTGGTCACAAAGCTCCATTCGCAGCGTCGAGGGTGGTCGGGTGTCAATCGTAGCGCAGAACTGACCAGAGGCAGTAGCGGCGGAGCCTGTGCCTGAGCCAGTTGCGGAAGAGGCAGCAGAAACGGCATCGGAAGCTGCACCAGCGCCGGCCCCCGTAGCAGCGGCAGCCGTGGTGGCAGCAGGATCAGTCGCAGTGGCCAAGTTGAAAACAGTCGCCTGAAGCTGGACCTGTCGCCAATCGGACATGTTGCTGGGCTTGATCATACCCTGGTTGGGCGAGTCGACGAGCATCAACTTGGTACCGGGCTGAGTAGACGAAGGGCTGAGCAAGAAGGCGTTGGCCGCGTTGGACGCGTCACTGGCGGATGGGCTGACGTCGGTGGCGAGGTTGAGACCATTCTTCAGCAGACCCGTGGCAGGAGCGGTGGCGTCGTTGTTAAGAGGAGCGAGAACGAGCGTAGCCACCTGCTGAGCCAGCCCGGTGTCCAGCAAGGAGCCGACGAGAGGCTGGAGGACGGCAACGGTACCACGCGTGCCAGGGGCGAAGAGGTCACGCTTGTGAACGTGGACGTGCTCGTGAACGTGGTCCCCACCGTGTCGGTAGTAGCCGTGGTGCTCGCGCCAGTGCTGGCTGTGGTGAGAGTATCGGTCATCATCGTAGTAGTCTCCGTGGTCGTGAATGTGTGAGTGACCGTGCGAGTCTCGGGTGCGGAGACGGATCAGGTCGTCGTGTCGGTAGATGGACGGGTCGAGGTCACCACCGACGAGGTGGATGTTGATCCCGCTTCCTTCAACCTTGAGGACCTGGTCGTTCACAGCCGACCGCTTGACCGTCTTCTTGGACTCTGAGGCACCTGCGTGCTTCTTGTGCTTCAGCGCCTTCTTGCCCTTCTTGTTCTTCCTAGACTTCCTGGACTTCTTGCCCTTCTTGCCCTTCTTGTGCTTCTTGCCTCCCTTCTTGGAACCAGACTTGGTGCCCTTCTTGTGAGACTTCTTGTCATCGCCAAGGCGATGGTAGATGGAACGCTTGGAGGTAGAGACTGTTGAAGGTGAAGCGGAAACCTGGCCGGGGTGGTACTGCCCGTCGTCGACCTTAGCGCCAACAGAAGGTTGGGCAAGAGGTACCACCACATATTGGTTGGCATCGCTGTTGGTCTGGCCAGCGCCTTCGAACATTTCACCGTTGCAAGGAACCGCTGGTGACGCAGAGCAAAGGATAACATGGTCAGCGAAAGATTGAATAAAGAAAGAATACTCGAGACAGGTCCCAAAAACTTACCTCGCCAAGCAGGACCGGTAGCATCCGCCTCAGTTGGCTTCATACCACCAGCGGAAGGAGCTTTGACAGCATACTGATTAGGCACAGGAACGTCCTGTTGAGATCCATCGTAGCTGCTGAGACCATCATCATCAGGTCCGCCGGGCCCGGCCATGTTCAGCTCAGGAGAGTCCGTGTCCGTGTCAGCCATGAACCAGTTCAAAGCCTGGCCCTGGCTCTGAGGTGACTGGGCCACGTCGGCAGCGAAGGAGGCCGGCTCGACCTGTGTGGGGTCCGTAGCGTAGGCTGAGTCGTCCGCCGCTGAGACCGCGCTGGAGTCGTCTGTAGTGGCATCAGAAGCGTAGGAGGAAGTGGACGGGTCTTCGAACTGCTGACGACGAGCAATGTTGTTGCCGGTGCTCTGGACATTGACCAAAGGTTGGACGACAGGGAAGGGTTGTCCGTTCAGCTGGTTGGGTCCCTGTGGGGCCGCGACACCTTTGCCGGGGGTCACAGCGTTGCCTTGGAAGGGACGGAGTCGGGTCTTCATGGGGGCTGCACCGACATCGCTGAGGCTGACAGTGAGCAGAAGGGCGGTGCTGAGGAGAGAGAAGGTAGGCTTAAGGTGGACCATGATGACTGATGGAAAGAGGGGAAAGGATGGACGAGAGAGGGAGGGAGAGAAGGTGAGGTGCGGAAAGGAAGAATGATAAGACGAGAACCAGGATCAACCCGGGATGCAAGACCTGAGAGGTGCGAAAAGCAAGAAGTAAGTGAGAACTCTGTTCCTTGAGGATGACTGCGAAACGACCAAGGGAGGTACTCACGAATGCAAGAAGAAAAGAAAGGATCAAACGAGACTAGCTCGAGAGATGGAAAGGAAGGTGAGGTAGGAGGAGGAGGGCGGATATCCGATTTGCTCACAGAGCAAAAAGGGTGGAAAGAGATTAGTAGAGGCGGAGGGTGAGGAAGAGGAGGTGAGGGAGAGGAAAGAGGAAGTGGGGAGGGGGAAAAGGAAGGGAAGGTATAGAAGATATCAGCGATCGGTACGTGGGAAGCACCATTCACCTTCCACCCCTCCAACAGCCCAAGTGTTCGTGAGATGTTGAGAAGCTAGATCCAAGGTATGCACTATGCAGCCTTTGGCGTTCGGTACTGCCAGATAGGCCCTGCAAGGTTTATGCAGATTCAGCGCTCAGCTCGGCTCCTCAGCGGGTGTCCATAGAGTATTGTCACCTGCAGGCAGCTTGAGGGTTGAGGCGACGATGCTTCAGCGGTATTCAAGGTCAGCCGCATCAAGTCCGGTGGGAGAGGCACCATATTCACAGAGAGCCCATCTGCTATAGCCAACGACAAGGGAAAGCAAGTCAGTTCACCTGGAAAGCAGAGACCGGTAAGCATACTATGATCAAGTCAGCACGAAACTATGGAAGAGATGTAGCAAGAAGCAAAAGAGAAGAGAAAGGAAAGAACTCTGAACACATTTTACCTTGACTCGTTACTGCTTGGCCAGCCTACCTCGGAATGATTGCCATCCCTTAGTCCCTCATCTGCCCCAGCAAGCCGTTGATAGGTCTGCCTGACTTTGTTTAAAAGACCGTGTTAACTGCTTAAGGTGAGCGGCTTTCCCGACTGGGCCGCTGGGAGCTGAGGAAAGTGACCGTTGGGGAGTGACTGGGATGGAAGCAAAATCTGTGAAAACCGCAAGCTGAGCGCTGACTGCGAACGGTCGAGTCGAGTACAGTACAGTAGAGTAAAGGCAAGGTCAGTAGTGTGCATATGTGTCCTAGCGACAATGTCATCTTCCTCTTCGGCCCGGGAGATTCATCGATGAGAAAGGGATATTTTGCAGTAGGTGATCATACAGGATGTACAGGGTGGAGCCGACATCAGATCGGATGAGGCAGAGGAAAAAATGCCACATGCAGAGGCAAAGGGAGGTCGGTCGTCGCGGGATCAGCTTGAACAAGGGTGTCGAGCGGACCCATCCGGCGAGGAAGGTAGGAGGGTAAAAGAGGCATGTCCGGATCAGAACGAGAATTTCGAATGTCCTTGATGTGAATCCTTATGAAAGGCAGAGCTCGTAGGGTGCAAAAGCCATTACGCAGGCACTATCGTCCCATCTTGTCGTCACCGCAGGACGGCGATGAGGAACACGAGGATGACGATCAGTCCAAGAATGGTCCATGTGGAGCCTACGAAGATGAAAAAACAGAATTTCTCGACTTGAGCAAACGACGGTGGAACGTAGATAACACACAGCCTGATATAAGAGACCACTCACCATGCTCTTTCAGGCTCTTGCTGACCTGGTCCAACCGACGGCTCGCCCTCCCAAGCCTCAACTCAGTCCCATCAGTCCCCGCCTCCAGATCGCCCAACAAATCATGCTGAAGCTCCAACTCCTCATTCATGCGCAATCCCAAATCCCGCTGTCGATTGACCGAAGCACTCAGTTGATCAAGTTGTCCATCCTGATCACGTATAGCTTGCTGTTGTTGACTGTGGATTTTTGACTCGCTTTGGATGGGGGAGGTAGGAGGTTCGGGGTTGTCCCGGTAGGCGTCAGATGGGTTATCTCTGTATGGTACTGAGGCGTCCATTTTTGCTTGTGCTGTTCTTGAAAGGCCTGTTGAAGGGAAGCGTGATTCACTTGATGGTTGGATTGTGGCAGGTAGGGATGCAATGGCGGGATGACTGCGCACAGAGGGAATGAGCCAAGGGGTGGGGCAAGCAACGACATCCAAAGGAAAGAGAAGACAGAAAGCAGCGCGCTTCCATTGTCAGCATCGAACATGATGTAGAAAGTGGCAAATAAGGTCGGAAAAGGCTCACCTCGTTTTAACAGCGTCCAGCATCCGTCTCCCTTCCTCATCCGCCTCGATCATAGCCGCCAACCGATCCCACATCCTCCTCAGACCCGCCACCTCTTTCCGCGCTGCGGGACCCAAGGAAGGAAGCTGCGTCTCTAGCTCAGTGATTCCCTTGGCGAGTGTGTTGAGGTTGCGTTGAATGGTCCGGTTTGAGGATGGCGGGGCCGTTCCTGTTGTGGAGAGGCTGAGTGCTCGGGTTCGTTCGTGGAGCTGGGAGAGCGTACTGTTGGAGAGAGAGGACAGGCGCGAGACGGCTGCCATGGGTGAAGGTGCTGCCATGATGGAGGGCGTTGGATTCGAAGTATAGGAAAGAGAGAGATGGGTTGTGGATGGTGGTGGTCAGGAGGATGGGACCTCCATGCAGCCATGATGCAATGGTACCGCAGCAACCCTTCCCTCACTTCAGAAGACACGGTAACACTATGGCAGCGTGGTAACTCGTGAAAGAAGTTCATTTGGTATGATGACAGATACAGTTGGGCAGGAGAGCGAGCCCCTCTTCCCCCGTTCCTCCTTCATGGCCCATCGACGTCGCCCAGGGGACAGCAGGGGAGGGCTCCACACAGCATCATCCACCGCGCGCACGCAACGCAAAGCATCAAGCCTGCTCGTGTGCCATTTTTCCCGCAGCTACAAGTCCCCTTCCATCAGGCAGCGCTCCTCCTCCTCCTCCATAGAGCGTGAGCCAACAGCTTTGGATCACCAGTCCGGCATCGAAGCAACCGCTCATCGTTTAAACGACTCTCCGCACCTCGAATTGCCTGTGGGGATGATGGAGCAAACTCCGTAAAGTCAGCTTCAAAGCGTCCAAGCCAGACTAGAGGTTGGTAAAGGCGACGTGCGCCGTGGGAGTCAAGGGCCATTGCTCACCTCTTGACGAAGTAGACTTGGCATGAGCATACGCCGATCAGCATCATTCCTTGCAGGATAGACCACCACTTCACTCGCGCATTCGTTGAATCAGCAGCTGCGCAGAGACAAATCAAAGAAAGAGCGTAAAGAGCGTAGACTCGACTGTCAGCACATCCGACTATATGCGCATGAAGACTGGGTCCTTTTTGGACTACTCACTGAGTCGGTGAACGCGCTCACGAATGACAAGGTAGGCCTGCTCATCCTTGACCGCCTGCAAGTTCGCGCTCAGATCCCGGATCTCGCGCTCAATCGGTAGCATGGTTCCCTCGTCCGGCACATAGATGATGCCATGCACATTCCACGAGACGGTCTTGTCGGCGACGGTGGAGAATTCGTTGCTGAAGCAGTATGTGTAGCGGCCGTCCTTGGAGGCTGTGAAGGAGTACGTGCCTGTGTCCTTGCGCTTGACGGTGTATAGCGTTGTCTTGTGAGGGTCGAGCAGCCAGGCGTCGATGTCGAGATGTCCGCCTCCAGAGACCTGTTGGAGAGCGACCGAGCGCAGAGATGAGAAGAAGAAGCAGAAAAAAGGAATCAGCACCAACCAGTCCCGAGCTCCCAGCGCAAGGAGAATAACTCACCTGGAAAGTCAGAGTCATCTGGTCGTTTACATGCAAGTCCTCGAAGAAGCATTCGCGTGCTGAGGGTCCGAGCTCGATCATGTGTGCGCTTGCTGGCTGGATCCATCTGGCGAGGAGGACGACGAGGGTGGCCGCATAGAGGAGAACGGCAGCGAGTGAGGCGCTGCTCCTCCGCCGTGTCTGGCTGTTGCTGTGTAAGGAGAGGAGCGCCATGACTTCTGTGTTGCCTGTGAGGGAAGTGCGAAGGGAGAGTGGAAGTCAAGAAGAAATGAGTGATGCGGTGGAAGTGGGGGGGGAGGAAGCTGTAGTCCGGAAATACGGGCCGTGACATCCCAAACGCCGGACACCAAACACCGGAATTCTTCACCTTCACCTTCACCTTCACGACCTTACTCGATGAGGACGACGATCTTCTTGACGAGCTCCAGCGAAAACATCGAAAGACATGGCATTCACTCTTCCAGCGCTGGCTCTGCGGCGGAGTACAACAGCAGCACTTGCAAGCGGGTCCTGTTCACGCGCAGTCGCAGCCACCGCTCCACCCTCAGCACTCAGCCTCGCCCTGGCATCCTCCCGCCAATCTTCTTATTACCAACGCACCTTCGCAACCTCTGCTCTCCGCGCTGAGGAGCAGAACAACAAACAGCGAAGTACACCTACTTCTTCAGGCTCTTCCTCCTCTGATTCCGCAAAAAGGGACTCGGTAAAAGCCAAACCTCGCAAAGAGCTCTTCTCCGTCTTCACGCCTTCATCGCGCTCCCAACAGGCAGCACTACGCAACAACAAAGACGCTTCATCATCTTCCGCCTCCTCCTCCTCATCGTCAGCGGCTGCTACTGCAGATGGAGAAACAACAACGGACGCTGAGGCCGAAGTCGACTCAGATGCAGCTGAAGGCTCCTCTCCCACCGCGGCTCCTCAAGTTCCGAGCGGTCCCAAGATGAACAGTCGATACCTTCATGGCCAGGTGAGTTAGATTCTTCAACATTTCATGCAGCCGGAAATTATTCTCACACCCCGGCCTCTCTCACACCCCCACACAGCTCATCGCCCCAACCGCATTCACCCCTCTCTCCCAAGTCAACTCTCCCACCGAACAATCTCCGTACAGGAACCGCGCCAGGCCCCTCCTAGGCCCCTCCGCAAACCTCGCCAAACGGCTGGATCCCTTCTTCAAGCTGGGTCTCAACCCGTCCAAACCGACCCTCAAGGACGATTCGTACAAGAACCCATCTTTACTTACGCCCTTTGTCTCGGATCTCGGTAGGATCTTGCCTAGGAATCGGACTGGGTTGACGAGGAAGGGTCAGAGGCAGGTCGGTAAGGCGATCCGGAGGGCGAGAGCGATGGGTCTGGTTCCTATCTTCAACCGGGGAACCGGTCGCTCGAGCGGGTACGCTTGGAGGTAGAGGTCTATCACATCATGGTGTTTTACTCTTCTATCCAAGGAAAAAGAAACAGTTCAATCGACAGTCCTCTCCTTCGCTCCTCGTGTCTCGCAGCTTGATCGCATCCGGTCACAGCAGAGCCTCTCATCAGACCTCAAGAGAAGACAGACAACTGAAAGCAGACAAATGCGTGGTACGTGCGGCATGACATGACGAATAGAATTTGATCAGAAAGAGAACATATACATATTTACATCACTAGCCAAGAAGTCAAGACCGGCGAAGAAGGGTGACTTAAACCCCAGGAGTCGAGTCGCCATGGTACATATGTATAGAGTAGTAGAGTACACGTCCTGAATCATTCCCGCCGACCAGTAGACTGCGGGCCTTGGTGCTGTCCCTGGCCCTGCTGTTGTTGTTGTTGTTGCTGTTGCATTGCCCTGGGCACATTCGACGGATCCGCATAGAATGTCGTCAGAAGGTGACTCCATCCCTGCCGAAGGTCGAGTTCACGCTGGGCTTGCATCGCCATGTTCGCCATCGAACCCTGCGACTGATGCTGCTGGTTGGGCATTGTCGACGCGGAAGATCCCGCGATAGAGGGGACGGAGAAGGACCGAGAAACTGGAGCTTGCATAGGGACATTAAGGGGCGAGATTTGTTGTTGTTGCTGTTGTTGTTGTTGAACTTGTTGTTGCTGAAGCGGCCAACCCTGCACTGCTTGTTGACGCACTCCATCTGCCTGAGGCCACATCCCAGCGCTCACAGTATGTGCCCGTTGGATCGAGGAATAACTCGGGCCCATGGGATAGTTCTGCGGCTGAGGTACCCGACCATCTTGAGCTTGTGACGATCCACCGTGGAGATGTCGCGAGCTGTCGCCCTGCATGAGCCCGAGCCCATTCATGGATCCAAAACCTTGATCGACACTGCTGTTTTGCCCAAAAGGCGCCAAGAGCGCGTTCAACGAACTCTGCTGCACAGCACTCGAGTACGACCGCAAGGCCTCCCTCGACGAGATCTCTGAAGGGCGACCTCCATCCGAGCTCAACGCATTTTGAGGAATTTGAGGCGACGAGCTCGCGTCCGAAAGGGAGAAAGGCGAAGAGACGAGCTGTGAGGGATCGTTGTAGTTCCAATTCCAGGGCGCCGTCGAGACTTGAGGAGCCACGATTGCCGCAGAGAGGTGCGAACCCGAAGCTGCGGGAGTCTTGGGACTGTAGCCTTGCGCATCTCGATCGTTGACTGAGCGCTGTTGTCGTGGACCTTGTGATTGAATCGTCTCGTCTCCGATGACCGTCGCCAGGTCAGGCTGGAGTAGGGCATCCGGGAAGGAAGCTATCCCGTCCTGAGAAGTGAGATCCGGGAGAAGTCCCAAGCCGTAATCAGACACACCCTCCACGTCGCCACCAGTCGATTGCCGGTTCATTGTGGTGAAGAGGTTGGCGTCGAAAGTGTTCATTAGGCTCTCAAAGTCGACACCACCTGGAAGCTCCGAGCTACCGCCATTTGCTCCCGCGAGGCTGTCGAACGTCGAGGAAAGTGGACCAATTGGCATGCTGGACTTGTTGCCGCCGTTATCCCACGCATTAGCAGGGAGCGCACTCTGCTGCCAAGGCGAAGTAGTAAAAGGGAAGCTCCCCATCGCCGGACTCGTCGAAGAAGAAGCTAGAGGCCCGCACTCCGCCAGAGAAGCATGATTCTTGAAAGGCGAAGAGGAAGCCACGACGCGTCCCATAGTCGGATCGGAGCTGTGTTGGTTCGCCTGCTGATGATCCAAGCTGCCCGCGCGTGAAGAAGCGAGAGAGAGAACGGAAGATGAGCCTTCGGAGGCACCGTGACCCTCACTGTCGATCGACTCTGATCGCTCGCGCAGATTGCGGAAGGATTGTTGGCCGATGGTAGGGGGCGACGGTGGGCGGAAGAGATCTTCCCCGAACGTGGACGAGCTCGTGGTGAAGTTTGAAGAAGCTGGGGTCGACATCTCCTGCGGCTGATCTGTGCCGGATGTGGCGGAGGTCGCGTCGGGCAGGACTGATGCCGAGTTTGCGCGGGGTGGTAGCACCGCAGATAGCGCTTCAAAGTCTGTAGTCGACGCCGGCGCGCTGGAGCGCGATGAGTCCAGGCCCTGAAAGTGAGAAATTGGGCCAGGAAGTGGAGCAAGTGTTGAGCCTTGCTGAGGACTGTGCGTGCCGCTTCGTCCTTCCGAATCCTGGGCGGCCAAGGATGACTCGAGCCAAGAAGGATGGCCGCCTGATGTCAAATAGGAGAAGGAGTTGTTGGTGGTCGAATGCTCTTCACCGCTGTCAGTATCTTGTTTGACTTGACGGCGTGGCGGTAGAGTGCGTGAGGACGAGGACTGTTGAGCCGACGCGGCAGACTTGCTAGGTCGACCGTACTTCTTTGGAAGAGAGAATCTAGAGTAGAGGGACAGTCGGATGGGGGGTCAGTTACAGGTTCGGCTTGAGCTATCTGGTGTAACATTAGCATGCTTTGTGACTTACTTGCAATCGGTCCCGAGTCCGACGCATCGTTCGCAGGACCCTCCTGGTACTTTGACGCACTTGACCTGAGGTGGAGGAAGATCTTGTGTGAGCAGTCGTTGTTACCTCATTTCGTTCCAATGCTGCATGTGACACTCACCTTGTGATTGTGACATTCGTCGCAACTTTGCCGAGGGAAATGATGCATCTGCGCTTCTGGTGGGCGTCGAGGATGCTTGCCTTTACGATGTGGCCCATTGGGAGGCGAGGGCGAGGAATTGGGACCGGAAGCTTGAGAGAGGGTAGTCCCCCAACCGAGGGGCAACATTACGTCCGCGAGTTCCTTCTTGACCTTGGGAAGCTTGGCGAAGGCAGCGTTGGCGCCCTTGAAGATGTCGGGAATACACTCAGAGGGTTCCTTCTTGACCGCCGAGGGTGAGGTGTCCCCCAATCGGAGGGTCTTGGTAGCTGGGTAGGGGCGTTTGCCGTGTTCGTGCAGACGATGCTCGGTATCGTCAGTCTGATGTTGAGGAGCTCGAACATTTCGACGTTTGTTAAGGCCTGGCATTGCTTAAGAGGAGGGATGACCTTTGAGGGTCGGAAAAGGCTGCCGGAAGATGAAGAGGAGGAGGAGGAAGAGGAAGTTGAGTCCGGAAGGGGGGCGACTTAAAAGTGTGCTCGGAAGATCTACCCACCTTCTTGTGGAAATGGAGATCAGCAACCGTCGCAGGGTTTGAAGGAGCTCGGCCGAGCACGGAATTGCTGGACGGACGGCGATGTGGATAATTAGCCTGGTGAGTCATTATGGGTACGAGTGTTTGTGTGAGTAGAGGGTCCTGACTTCCGTGCCATCAACAAAAAGAGTGTTGATGATCTGATAGAGTCTGACTCTCACTGCTGCTAGTAGAAGGAAGACGGAGGAGGGAAAGACCCGGCCGACCTTGGAACCGCGAGAAAAAAAATGACCGCGCCCGTGCGCCGTGCGATGTGTGTAGGTGTGGATTTGTTTCGTTCGGAATTAGCCACCGACTGCAGGAAAGCTGGAAGGGTGAAGCTTAAACTTGGTTAGTGTGCTGGGAGGGTTCGGCCGCAAGGAATAAGAAGGCGGACTTGAGAAGGATTTCTGTGGTAAAATGCGGGTTGACGGAGAGAAGCAGGTCGAGAAGGTCGCGAAGGACAGGAAAGCAGGAAGTAAGACGGACAGGACACGGAACGAGGAGACGGAAGCGCAAAGAGGGGGCCAGGAGCGCCAGCGCCTAGCATTTGTACCGCAGCGGCCCTCGGCTTCCTCAAGCGTCCAACGAGGACAACGAACGGACACATCAGGAAGAATTGGGATGGTGCAGCGCCGCAGCCAAGGGCTCAAGATCGCATGGTCGTGTGGGCGGGGATGAGAGAGAGAGACGGAGAAAGGCAGGAAGCAGTCGAGATCAACTCACACTCACGGAGACTTCACGCCGTGAGAGCGCTTCCGAAGCGGGGGTCGGGGAGGAACCCGAATGGGCGGTACGATGGGGATGCGGGATGAGATGAGGTGGTCACGAGGTGAACGCCAACAGCAGCGCCTTCGACGCCGACACCTGGAGTAAAGCCCGGACAGCGGAGGCGGCGGGGTGTTCTGGTCAGGAGGCAGCCCAGACCTGGAAATGTCGGAAGGAGAGTGACGAGCGAGAAGGAGCAAGAGAGGATTTGAAAGGACGGGGATGTGGGGCCAGGTATATGGATACGGAAGATAGTAGTGAGCATTAGCGTGACTATGTTCCCATTATTTGAGGCAAGCTCTGCCAGCTGCCATCGACGAGCAGAAAGGAACAAAGAGACCGGCGCATCCGCAAGACAGAAAGTCAGATGTCAGCTCCCGAGCTCCGAGCATCGAAGCAAATCGTTGACGGAGAGAGTGAGAGTACCTTGGGCAAGCTGGAGAGCAAGGCCGCGGACGCTCTGTTGGCGGCTACGGGCTAGGACAACGAAGCACATCTGACCTTGTCGTTGATCCACTATATCGCAGGAAGCCTTCGTCATGCTGCAGGGACGAGGCGGTGAATTCCAGACGTGGATGACTGGATGCCTTGGATGGTCAGCGCAGGATCAAAGAGACTTTTCTTTTTTTGGGATGGAGGAAGCGGATAAGCGGAAGGAAGAAGCACGGAACGGTGCCGCCCCTCCGTCCAGCGCATCAGCGGCGAGCAGCACCACTCACTCCAAACTGCCGCGGTCATCAACTCATCGCTCATCGCTCATCGCTCATCACAGCATCACACATGTCACATGGATGTACACCACAGAGAAGGTTCTTTCATCGGTCAAATCCACCGACCTGTGCCTGTGCCTTACCATGCCTTCAGCCTTCTCATCTAGCGTCAGAAACTGTGACCATTCATTCAAGACGTCGTTCAGCATGCATGGGGCATGGGCCCCTCCCTCCGGTCACTGCGGACGCCGGGACGAGAGTAAATGCGGATTTATATGTACCTTCGTCACCGCGAAGCGCGGGTCTTTTGAAAACTTGCCATCATACTTGTCCTTTGTGATTTGTCCCTACGCTGCCAAAGGTTCGAATCTGAGACGATGGGTGGGAGACGTTGCTGTATGTGTTCGTCGCTGTTGTTGTTGGGAAGGTGGACCGACACATTGATTTGTCTCCCACTGAATCGGAATTTAGAGCTGCCGATGGGCGACGTTTCGATGGCCTCGTCTGCTGCGTCCTGCGAGGCGGACCACCAAATCAATCGAAGCAGCGGCGGCTCTCAATCTCAAAGTTGGCAAGCTCTATTTCATGCTGAGGAGGGCGTTGGGCAGCAGTCGGGCACGCCGCTACTTCTGCCCTGCTTCCAGCTCGCAAGGTTTTTTACCCGGGCAGACCCCTTACCGCTTTCTTCACCCCGCCAGTTAAGCGGTTTGAGTATTATTGAGTTGCAATGAACGTCCTAAGCAAAGCGTTGGCGGCTTCATCGAAGGCAGGCAGGACGTAGGACGTAGACTCGACTTTGTTCCTGATGCCTGATGAGTGATGACCGATCCGCGTTCACGCTCAAGCGTGGAATTGAGACAGTCATCATGGATGATTCCATTATCGATTGTCACCGGCGAGACTACATGAAGCATGAACAGAGTCGGGCCATGCATATTGCATAATGGAACCTTCGAAAGAAGCGGCGGCAGCAGCGGCGAGAGTGTCCCCCTTCGATTCATGAGCTCAGCATCTACAGAGGAGGAACACAGATCGCCTTGTTCCTCAGAAGGTTTCTCAGAAGATGCTCTTGAGGACGGCCTTGACACCCTTCGTCCCGACCGAGGTTACAGCGTACACGATCGTCCCGGCATTGATCAGGTCCATCATCGGTCCTCTCTCCTCCAAGTTCCCCCGGCGTGCCATCGTCGATGACATGTCTTCGTTTGCTGGGCTGCGTTGATTCAGGACGAGGATGGGGTGGGCGACATCGTTGGAAGGGAGCTTGACTTGACGATCGGCGAATGGCTTGGAGTAGGTAGGCTCGTCGAACCGCTCCGTCTTCAAGACGGAGTCTGCGCCGGGTTTGTGGCCTACGGGCTCGTCAGGCATGAGGAAGATGGGACGTCGGTTCTGCGTAGCGGGGGCAGGGAGAGCTGGGAGGCGATCAATGAAGGGCTTGGAGCAGGATGGACAGTCGCACCCTTTGTGATGACTGTGGTAAACGTCGTCGCCGTTGAGGACGACCCGAAATGGATGGAGAGGACGCTGGACAGGATGTCCATCTTCAATGGAATCATCGACATTGGCTGCCAGAGACCGTTCCGAGGCTCGCGGCTATGGGTGACAGAAGAGTCGAGATGGTATAAGAGAAAATATCAAGATTGAGGCAGCAGTAGTTGACCAAGACGTACCATCATGGTCGGATCCATCATGATAGACCGGCTGAAGTGCTCAGAGTCCGACAGTATCTCATTATCGCGCCGACTGATAGCCTGCATGATGCCTAGCAATCCTGCTCCAATCAGGGCCGTCTTCTTGTTCTTCATCAGCTGCCAAAGGGTAGGGGTGACCGAGGATGGTGGTCAGTCCTGTGTACAGCGTTGTGACCTTGGCATCGAAGAGTGCTCACGAATTTGGTTATACCACTCAAGAAATTTCTCGAGTTCAGAGCAGCATCGCCCCTCGTCTCCAACCCATCGGACTCGGAAAGCTAGTGAAGAGAAGACATCGAAGATGAGGAGCAATGCTTCGACGATGACTCGAATATGGGGTGGGTACTCACCAAGTGACGCAAGGCCAGGACCTCATCGGTCGAGGTCGAAGTCTTGAGAAGGTCCTCAACAGAGTACAGGGTACGTTCTTCTTGCGAGCTCGAAACAGGTACGGGCTGTGCTACGCTCAACGTGGTAACGGAGAACAGAAGGACGGTAGAAAGGACGACGGCGCTGGTGGACTTCATAGGCGCAAAGATGGAGTGAAAAGACGGGTGAAAGGAAAAGAGGGCGAACAGCGAGGTGAGGTAGAGCGGACCGGCCGACGTAAAAGCTGCGAGGGCAAACTATTGCGGAGAAGGGAAGGAAAGGAGTAATATGTGTGCAGACCAGCTGCTGGAGTTCGAAAGGGAGCAGGTAGGAGATGGGGTGGAAAGACGAGGGGGGGCAAGTCGGTTAGATCAAAGAGAGGGAGAGAAAGGTCAGCGCTTTTTGTACTCTGCCTTGGAATACATGTGTACGCCCCAGCATGAAGTCGGAGACCGCGAAAACAGATCTACCGCACAACTTTGGGGCTACCTGGTGGCGGTCTGGATGTATTGAGGTACAGAAGGCTGAGGGCGGCGGGAGGGGAAATACTCTCACCCGCGACGCCCTGGGTGGAAGAAACATTTTGCCGGAAATGAAGCTCGCGGAATGCCTTCGTGCTCGCTGGACGGAGCTCCGGGAGGTGAATCTAGGTGCCGTCTTGCGCGGATTTCTTCGTGGGACAGTACTAGTGTTTGTGTGATCTGGTCTGATGGTGGACGTCGGCTACATCTCGACGTGCTCTCCTTTCTGTCAGGTCGCTCCCATCCTTTCTCAGAATCTTGACGCTGATGTCGAGGTTCAGCGTTCCGATGGCTGGGCACGCTACTTCAAAGCTCAAGCCATTGATTTAGCAGCTGAAAGGTGCAAGATTGTGGTGGTAGCGCAGAAGTGTACAAATGAAAGAAACTGCTGGAAGTCCCTGCATTCTACTAGAGGCCAGAGGCTACTTCATGTTCTTTGACAATCGTGACTCTCCAGCCAGTGCTCCTCACGCGTTCAGAAACGAAAGAACAGGACGTATGTATTGAGCAAAGACCTCAGAAGAGCGTTCCCTTCTTCAACACTTCTAGGCACAAAAGTCCATCGATCAAGAGTCGCACGAACGAGAAGCAAAGGAGAGTATTGTTGAGTTTCAAGTTTCTCCTTCATAGCAAAGTGCACCTTTCAGATCGCACTTACAGGATCCCAGCATATTCCCGCCCATCAACACCCAGCTCGCGTCGCCGAGCAGATTGCGAGCCTCAGGAGTAGAGGCGGCGGCGGCGGATGTACCATCTTGACGCTGGAGGAGGTCGACATTGCTGAATCGGCGACGACCGAGGGAGGACTGAAGAGCTTCCAAGTCACTCGCGGTGAGCTGGGCTGCTGTAGTGGCCTCTGGAGCACCATCACGACGGAGAATAAGCGAAGCGACCATGCCGGCGTCTTTCAGGAGGGTCTACGTGTTGTGAAGCCCAACGAACTCAGCGTTCAGCACAGCAAAAGAGGAAGAGGAAGAACATCGCAAATAACGTACCTTCCACCAGCTACGCCGTCCGAGCTCTTGATATTCGAATTCACTTCCTATGTCACGAGCCTGAGCTTGATGGAGCGCAGACAGCTCCTCGGGATTGATGACGACAAGAGCGGGATGGCCTTCTTCGAAAGAGCGAGACTTGAGGGCGTCGGCGGCGTTGAGAAGGACGAGGTGCGGGTGAGCGTCCTCCATCTCCTCCGTTGAGCGAGTCTTGGGGGCGTCGGAATCACTGAGTAGGAAGAAAAGGGGCTGAGATTCGTCGAGTGGAAGATTGTGAGTGATGGGCATGTCGCCACTGTGGGCTGAGACGAATTTGGGCTGAGGAGGTTCCTTCGGTGAGTGAGTTTGAGACTCTTCGACTCCGATTGAGCGGGCGTTGAGAGCATCGGCACCGCTGAGCAGGATGAGGTCTGGATGAGCGTTCTCAGATGACCGGCTGACCAAATCAGGGTTAGCCAGGATGACGAGACCGGGACGGGATTCTTGGAGTGAGCGAGCGGCTTTCAGGTCATTGTTGCCAAGGAGGACAAGAGCGGGGTGATTCTCGTCAGGTGAACGAGGAATAGGCCCGTCGGGGTTGGGAACCGGGGTTTCAATGTTTTGGCGGGAACTGAGAGGCGGGTTCCCTTGGATCATCTGTCAATTCAAGATAGAGGTTAGCATTGTAGCGCAGGGACAAGAGCAGATGAGGTGGATACTTACGTCCCACAGATCTTGCTCACTGGGAGGCATGCCCTCTTTTTGTACTGATCGAGACTTCTGAATGCCTGGCATCTGCGAGAGCGGAGTGGGACCAGCGCCGTCAGACAGTTGGTGGAAAGGGATGAAGACCAGACCGTCGAGAGGCGTGATCGTAGAGCCGTGGTCTGCAAAGGTGTGAGTCGGAGGGATGTCGAGATGGTGGGAGTCAAATGTACCAGGGATGTTGGCGATATCGGAATTGGGAGTGTGAGTGAATGAGGGAAGGTCACGGGCGATGTTGGAGATGGCAGGCATGTCGGTAGTCAGATCAGGGTGGAAAGGACTTGACGATGGGGTTGAGAGGGAGATTGAAAGTGAAACGTGAGCAGTCCGGCTGCGATTGGCGATGGGGAGGGTGAATAAAGCAGTTAGGCAAGGGCAGTAGAGAATGTAGCAGAACCCGCTGCTGTAGAGGAAGAAGGTACGGAAAGTGGCAAGGAAAGTGGTGGAGGGGCTCGGAGAGTGTCTGATGAGAAAGTCAGCTTTCCTCTTCTTAAGGGCGACGAGCGACAGGTGCACCTGAAAGGAGCACCTCGTTGAGTTTGCGATGAGACGTGGGGAAAAAGGTTTTCAGTGCATCGCAGTACGCACTCGGGGCTGAGTGAGCGTGGCTCCTCGACGGCAATACCTTCTCACCCTCGGAGGCGTCCCCACCACATACATACGTTCTCGGCACGACCTTCATCACTGGCCCAGCCTGGCTGAACAATTGACCAGGTCGACCCGGACATCTTCCTCGCTGGTCGTGGTAGCGGTCATCCAATTCTGCGAGCTGGGGGAGAGCTTAACCCCGACGTTATCTATGCTTATCAGTTTATCCGAAGCTTATCCGATTCTGAAGTGCTCGGGCCGACCTCATCCAGAGCTCACCGACGCCGACACTCAGACAAGGAACGACGTTGATGAAGGAAGTCACCGCGAGAGCAAAGGCAACGTCAAAGACAAGGAAGATTCGCGACTAATAGGAGAAGGAATCCCTCGACGGTGCTGGTCTTCTGCGCTGCTTCTCTCCCCGTCTTTGCGCTGCTGGGCCGCTCCCATGACCACACCAGCAGGCACGACCTTTGAGCCGCGCTCCCTCCTCACCCAGGCCATCAATGAAGGGCGGCAGCAAGAAAGACTCGCGGCCGAGGCAGCAGCAGCAGCCGCCGCAAATTCACTAGCCGGTGGTCTGAATGGATTTGCTACTGCTTCTGCTTCTGCACTCTCGCCTCAGCCCATGGTCAAGAACAGCAGCAACATCGCTTCCTTCCGCAATGAGGGCAAAATCACCATTCGCGAGCCTGTCAACAGCATGAGCTTGAGCGCAGGTGAGTTCTGGGCTGTTGCAATCGTAGATGAAGGGAAGGTAGACTGATCTTCATCCTCTCTGTATCTCTGCGCTACCAGCCAATCGTGATGTCGTTCTCGGCGCTCGCAAGGGCCTTTTCGTCGTCGATCTGGACACGCTATGGGAGCCGCCCCGCTTCCTCGCCCATCTCACTACCTTCCAGGTAGCCGACATTCAGTTCAATCCGCACCCAAAACGAAGCAACTGGGTAGCCAGCACGGTGCGTCTTCTACAAAAGAATCACCTCAGCTCCCTTTCCCTGTTCCTGACACGATTCCCTCCCATTCCCGCAGTCCAATCAAAAACTCCTCGTCTGGAACCTTGATCGACCGGCAAACCCAAGAGTACAGTCGAGCGGACGCACAATCTACAGCACAACTCCTTCCGTCCGAGCTTCTCGCCCTGGAATGAATTTCAGTCCCCAAACAGCCGCCTCAGGTGCTTCGACTCTCCACGAATTGGCTCCCTCGCCTTCCGTCTCCCGCGGCTCCGCAGTCGAACACATCCTTCATGCCCACACCCGCGCAATCACAGATATCAACTGGCACAGTATGTTTCCGGACGTTCTCGCCTCTTGCGGTATTGATGCATGGACCTGGGTTTGGGATCTGCGGACTCCGCCTACCAAACCCGTTCAAGGATACTCGGCCTGGAACGCGCCGTGCACACAGATCAAGTGGAATAGGGCGACACCGTACCGCTTGGCCACGGCGTGCGATAACAAGGTGCTCATATGGGACGAGCGTAAAGGAGCAATCCCCCTTTGCACCATCGAAGCCCACGAATCTCGCATTTATGGGATCGATTGGGATCGGCATGAAGTCCTCGGTCACGATCGCTTGCTCACATGCTCGCTCGATAGGACCGTCAAATTCTGGAACTTGGCCCTGCCAGAGGCTCAGAAGGCGATCGCTGATAGGGAACTCGTCACTGAGCCCGAGTCCATCATCGAGACTGGTCATCCGGTCTGGAGAGCCAGACATTTGCCCTTCGGCCAAGGTGTAATGACGCTTCCACAGCGCGGCAGCAACACGCTCTGCATGTGGGCCAAGGACAAGCCTGAAGCACCAGTAGCTCAGTTCGAAGGTCATACGGATGTCGTGAAGGAGTATCTGATCCGCACGCACGGAGGCGAGAATAAAGCCAGCGACGATCGGACCTTCCAGCTTATCACCTGGAGCAAAGATCAAACGTTACGACTCTGGCCCATCACAGAGAAGGATACGGAGGCTGTGGGACACCGTCCTGGTGCTCCTATCAAAGTCTTGCATACGCGGATACACGCCGTCAACAAGTCCTACCGAGATCCGCCTATGCCTGATCTGCACTCTGCAACAGCCACGGTGGCCTCTGTAATGGGAATAGCTCCACCCACACTACCACGGTCGTTGATGAGCAGGGGTAGTGGAAATTCTCCTTATGGCTCTCCACTCACCGGCGTGGCCAGAAGTCCGAACCAAGGATACGGAGCGGGCCCAAGTCCGCGTCAACCTAGTTCCTTTACCGATTATCATCGACAAACAGCTGGCAATACGCCGACGGGCGGAACTTCTTTCCCTTCTCGATCCTTCCCCCGACACCCCGCCCGGCAATTTGAAGTGGGCAGCGGAAATATACCTCGATCGGGCGGACTGTCCATTCTGGATACGCAAATGGGCAGCTCACGGCCTCGGTATGGCTCTACGATGTCCGGTCCTCGAGATCCGCGCACACGAGACACGCGTCTGTCAGCTCAGATGTACTCTTCTCAGGAAAAAGCAGCATCTCTACGGAGACGCGAGAAGGAGAAGGAGAAGGAGAAAGCTCGTGCTGCGCAGGATAAGACGAGTGGGTATATGACGTTGGGAGGGGCGGGACAGGGGTATGGATACGGACCTAGAACGAACATGCGTGGATTTGGAGGGGTGGGCGCGGAGCGCGATGCGGCGCATACGAATTTGGAGTGGTTACAAAGGGTTGATATAACAGGTGTTGGGGTGGGCCGGAGGCTGTCGACTGGGGGCGAATCACAGGATTTGAATGATGAGGTTTCGAACGAGGTGGCGGCGGAGGAGGAGGATTCTGATTTCTTTGTGCAGGAGATTGCACAGTTCTCTCACAAGTTGCCTTTTGCAGCGGGCATTGAGAAGGTAAGCTTGTGGTCACTCCCCGGCGAGCAAGATCTGCTGTTGAAACGGGCACACATGCTGACCTTCCTTCTATGCTCTCTGTCTCAGATCGATCTTGCCCACCGATCTTGTACCATCTGCTTGTACGGCCCTTGGGCACAACGCCGATGGCCCGTCTACATGCGCATCCACTTCAACTTCCCTACCACCTACCCGCGCAAACCCGTCGAATTCGACCTTGAACGGAACAACGCCATCATTCCCAAATGGCGTGCCAAGCTCAAATCCCACCTGTCCCGCTTGACACGGGAGTATGCCAATCATCAACAAGGCAGTCTTGCGCCTGTTGTTTTCTTCTTGGTGGGTCAAGTTCCTACGAACGACGTCGCTGCGGGGAGTCAGCGGGATGGGAGAGAGATCGAGGACGAAGAGATCGATCGGATCAGTCAGTCCATTCCTCATCCTGGGTTCCCGAATGTCGATGCTGAGGATGAGGGAGAGGACGGGCAATTGGATGAGCAGTCGTTGACGAGTAAGGCGATGATTATCATGCCACCTCGGAGATGTGGTGCTAGCTTTGGTCCCAACGGTGAGTCTTCGAGGCAATCTTTCTCTTTGCTCCTGGCTCCGGATCAACAAAGCTGAACCAGCCCATTCACCCCCTTCTTTTTCCCAAAAAGGCGAATTGGTCGTCTTCGCTCCGGTATCCAATCGACAACCACATCGGATGCTGGCCAATTTTACCACCCTATCCCGCGCTTCGTCCCGATCGCGCTCTCAGCTTCCCCGCGATCGCACCCGGGACGGCGACCGAGCGGTTGTGGAAGGTCGCTTCTTGCAGTCGTACAATGCGCTCTCGGGAGCTATGTGCAGTCTTGCTCAACGAGCGCGGGAGTTTGGTGGGGAAGATGATGGGGAACAGGATTCAGATCTGTTGCAGCTTATGACGACTGATTTCGTCCAACGGAGAGTAAGTCTTCCTTCACAAGTTCCACTCCTTTTCTCCTTGCTAGCGAGATACTGACGGAGGGGAGTTCTCCTGCCTGACTTAGATCCATAGTGAGCGGAACGAAGCCACAGCGACGACGGTCGCGGGAGTCAGCCGGGATTCTAGTCGGAGGAGGGTGAACATACCTTCGAGGACGGGATCGGTCGCGGGACTTCATGGTGGCCTCGGCAGTGGTCATGGTTTCCGGCAAACATCCAACCGATCGACGGTGCGAATACTTAACGCGTCCGATTTCGTCTTCAAGGGCACTCGTCCGCCGCTAGGAGGTCGGAAGAGGTCTTCTTCCATGCCCTCTTCGCCGAACCCTATGAGGCGGACTGCTGCAAAGTTGGGCGGTGGCGGTGGCGGTCAGGCTAGTGTTGCGGGTGGCAGCGGTATTGCTGCGGATGAGACTGATGATCAGGCTGTAGACGATGGGGATGATACGGATACGGAGGAGTCGCATCGGCATGCGAGCGATGGGGAGGGATTTGTGAGGGAGAGGAGGAAGATTGGCCACTTTCGGAAGGTCAACAATCGATGACCGGGGAAAAGACTCAGGAGGGAAGGGTTCGCAAGCGGGGTTGTGATTTGTTATTTATGTATGCATATGAGCGCCTAGCAAAGAATCAGAGATGTGATTGCTGGGGTGAATGTTCCGTAGAGAAAGTGTACATTGCTACCGATACAGTCCAGAGGAGGCAAAAATCCCAGCGAGAACTAGTTGAGGTCCGAGGCCCGTCAGACCGGGATACTGTTCAGCTCTTCTGGCGTGAAGCCCGCCGCCTTCATATTGGAGGGCCGTAGGGAAGTCTCCTCCGCCTCCAAGTGAGGGAACAGCGCCGCCCCAAGCTCATCCACAAGACGTTGGAACCGCCCACTATCGAAGATCGCAGTCGGCCATTCCTTCCGTTTCCGTTCGCCATCCTCCCCCTCCTCATCCCCTGATGAAGAAGGTAGCGCCTGCCCTGCCCCGTCATTCATCGCGTTCCGACCTTGAGACCCAGTGAGAGTTCGCTCGACAGTTCGAGCATAGTTCCGCAATTCCACAAGCGAACGATACATCGTTTCGTGCTCTTCGATATGTCCTTTCCCAAACTGAGGCATCCGGACAGCCAACTGGGGGAAGATGTACGCTTCTTCGATCTGGTGGTGTCCGTCGAGATGTTGGGCGAGAGCGAGGGTTTGGTGGAGGAGGGTGGTCAGTTGACGGTGTGGGAGGGCTTGGATTTGTGGGTTTTTGAGGGTGCCTTGGATTGTGGCGTAGGTTAGGCGGAAGCGGTTGTGAAAGGGCATCATCAGGTTGAGGAGACGGGCATAGGGATCTGCGGGCATCTTGGTTCGATAGCTGGGGTGGGCGTGTACGTGATTTGGGTGATAATCTGCAAGGTAACCTGGGTAAGTTGGTGGTAGGAGCTGTGGAGGGAGGACAGGGTGGCAAGTGAAGAGATCAGCTTCAAGGCCTCCGCACTACCCTTTTATGGCTGTTGACTGGTTACCTCGCTCTTTGCTGAGTAGGCAGATTCGGATGCTCACAAGCTGGACAGCATACTCGTTCACTCAAGGTGCAGGTATATGTAGTTGGGCATCGAGGTCCAAGCGCACCTCAAGAGCCCGCCGGAGCCCGGAGGTGGTGAGCCGTGTCAGTAGTGAGTGAGTAGTAAGGGGGAAAGATGATCGGCCGTAAGGGCCAGTGGTTCACAGTGGCTAGGCCGAGTGACAGTGGCTCGGCCGAGCCAAACGCCGACCACATGTGATCAGTGGCACTTTTCCGGAATAGGAAAGCGCTTTTCCGGAAAAGAAAAGAAAAGAAAAGAAAAACTGAAAAAGCACACAAAAGTAAAAAAAAAAGAAGTACTCGGGCCCTATGCCGGGGAACCGCTGTAGCGCGCTGATCAGTTTAAGTTCTAGTCTCAACAGAGACCGCGTCGCCTGCAAACAGCGTTCGCGCGAACGCGGTCTCACAGAAAAGGCGGTCATTTTTGGCTGTACCGTTCACCAAAATTTAAGGCATAGGCAAATACGAGCACGGAGCAGCTCACTGGCTGAGTGACTTTAAATTTAAAAAGAGCGTGGTTCGCTCGAAGCCTCGAAGTCAATGTTTGGGTGCAAAATTGAGCTATGGTCACAAACTCCCAAGCACAGTGGCGCAGTGCAGCAGGCTTCCCACGGATTGTAATAGATAATGCTATCACAAAGTAAATGTACGAGGTTCAATGCTGGAAGCGAGAGAGAATGCTAAGTACAGTGGCGAGGTGATCTGAGCGGGAGTGCACTGTTGCTATGCAACGGGTGTGGGAAAATCAGAGGCGAAGGAAAGCGAGCACGTGAGGGGAATGGGAAGCGAGCAGGGAAGCGAGAAAAAGGAAAAGGAAGGGAAAAGAGAAAAAGAAAGGAAGAGGCCACGTGGAATGAATCGGCCGAGTGCTGAGAGAGAAGGGAAAGAGAAGCGCAAGCAGCAAGCGCACAAGCGCATGAGCGCATAATGTGCCTCGTCTATCACACGGATCGACCAGTCCTTGCCATAGACATTGATGCAGTGCACAAACTCTTTCTCCCACTCAGAATCTGGTGCAGGGACGCAGGGACGCAGGGTAGGAGTCGGGGTCTGTATGGAAATCGCCGTTCTGCCAGCCAAACGACGAAAGTAAAACTGGCAGAGCACTCTCTAGTCTCTACCCCAACTGCCTATCGAATACAAATTAGAAGATGCCTAAACTTGGCAGAAGCCTTTTGTCACCTAGGGACGGCTAGGGTCTCAGCGAATACCCACTTCGAGAGACGAGATCGAAAAGAGGCCATTTTGAGGATTCCGGGGAAGGACGAAATGTACAGCGAGAAATGGGCACTAACCTTGTGAGACCGTTAGCGGCCAAAGCCAGACACTAAGGTTGAGCACGGAGTAAGCCCCGGAGTGGCTTTCCCGGAGCTCCGTGATTATCCGGGAACGCACTCCGGCGGAGCCCGGAGTGCGGAGTGTATTTTTAAGAATTTACTCCGGGGAATGCAGAACAGCCGGAGTACGGAGTGAGACTCTAAAATGTGTGCGGAGTACGGA